>JAXGGA010005313.1:0-79437 GCA_038373865.1 Uloborus plumipes | reverse complement strand
GAAAGTTTTCACCCACAAAACAGTCGATTCCCAGCCAGGAATGGGAACAACGGGCTGAATTTTGAACCGAGTTCGGAAGGCACGTTGAGTGGCGACCACCGAAAGATTATTTGAAAAATAAAATTCGGCGGCGAACGCTCGATGCTCCTTTGTCCAACGCATGGCGACAACTAAACTATGAGATAACAAAACTTCAGGACCCTCTCTTTAAAATGAGACTCTTCCCACTCCTTTCTGACCACTCCTTGCTAATTAGCATCCAATTAATATCAGCAAGTTTCTCTGTCGCACCCTGTAAAATCAATCGCACTGGAGTTAAGTATTTCCAAACATTACAAGTAAAATAAGTCCCATAATTAGTTTATATCCTTGTTACTACATTGATGAAAACATCTTATGTACCTAACTTAGAAATTTTTTGACTATAAACATTTTCTGTTCTCTAACTGTTGCCAAAAGCAATTATCTTTTTATTTAGTCTCGTTAGCGATTATTGGCACCAGGTGAATCTAAAAATCCTAAGAAAGCGATAAATTTCATACTTACTCCAGAGAAGCCTTTTTTCACATTTTCATTATGATAACCATTAATATTGTTGTTATCAGGCAACAAATTTTTGCAACAATGGGTTGAAAATTTAATCATTTAATGAGGAAACTATATGAAATTTACTATTTTCCATAATAACTTTTTTAAACTAAGCGTTTTAGAAATAAATTATAGCTTATCCTGCTGCCTGTTACTGCAGCTGTCTATGGTGAAAAAATGGTTAAAATCGGTCCAGTAGTTTTGAAGTTTACCCCGGACATACGCATACAAAAGTAGTCTTTTATGCATATAGATATATGTTTATATAGATTTTTTTTTCTTTTCTTCTTTTTTTTTTATATATAAATATAAAAATTAATTTTTTATGACGTCATAGCTTGAGGGTCAAACGCTGTGCTGCAAAATCTAAACAATGTACGATTGTTTGTATCATTTTAATGACGATTGTTGGGTATTTTTAACGGAATCGTTATTTAGGAACCGTTGTCTTTCGTCTAATTAGGGTTTTAAGAAGCATTTCTTCCTCTTTAATGGGACCTTTTAAGAACTATATTTCTGAGAAATTACAGGGTCTGTTGGCGCTGTTTTAGTTATTGTCTTTACACTAAAATTACAATTTCACAGAAACGTGCATCATGTAACCTGCTTCAGGGAGCAATCAACAGTCGATGTAGCCAGCGCAGTGCCCGGTACAATACAATGGGATTAGGATTTTTCAGGGAAATATTGACTTTTTTGAAGTAAAAATGTTTAGGATAGCTTGTGCACCACCGGGTGCAGTTATTAGGGATTAGTGTATTTATTTTGATGTTAAATTAAAATGATTTTTTTTTTCTTTTATTTAGGGGTGAGAGCTAAACATGTGTCTTTTTTTCCCTCTCCTGTTGGGAAAGCCACTCTGATTGTACTATAGGTTTAAAATTTGAGGGGATGTTGAACCGGAATTTAGGTGAAAAGAATTCTCCAGTAACACATAATGAATATTGTATTCATTTGACATGTAGTAGGTACTTTTTTCAACTGTTCATGATGTCCATTTTACGAAAAATAGATCTGTCTCTTAAATTTTCAGTAACGTAACCTTGCTGATATATTTACCCTTCTTAATACGGTATTTCATAAAAGTAATTAAAAGATTACAAAGAAGGAAAAAAAAATACTCATGAAAGTACTTAAGCGATTACAAAAAGGACTGAAATGAGATATAATTGAAATTAAATGTTGAAACATAATCCCGTAAGTATAAAAAATCGAGGCAAAACTATTTAAAATGTAACGCTTTTTAATGAATAACTTTGCAGGACATTAAGATATTAGTTTAAAAAATCGAAACGTTATAGCAAATGCAAGAAAGTAGTAAAAGGAAATTAATCTTAAGCTTAGAAGCACTTTGGTAACTAATTAAGTTTACGTTTAAAAATTCTAGACTACAAATAAAGCAACCTTCATGTAAAAAGACTTTAATAGCCTGTGCGATCTAAAGCTTAATTGAAGCAATTAAACTCTGATTTTATCATGAATAAGGTTTTATTTTCGAAAGCTATAAGTGAAGTTATCATCTTCTAATGTCGACTTTGAGAGAAAAACGCATTATATAGAACGGAAATAGTTAAGCAAAATATGAATCTGTAAGCCTGATTTTAAGTACTGTGAAAAAATAACATGTAACTGATATTGTATTTGTTCTTGTTTTATGAGTTCTGGACTTAATGGCCTTAGCAACATAAAATATATAAAAAACACATTTCAATTCATCAATTTTATTTCAAAGCTTTTCTGCATTTGACCTTGAATTTTGATTGGTAATTTATCGGTGGTGTATATTTACTGTAATTTTACTTTTTGTACCCGTCTTTGTTTGATAAAAAATATATTTTCTTTTCATTTATTATCATTACATTACTTGGACTTTTCTTTTCGATGTTATCTCGAAAAGAAATTGAAAATAATCCGTCAAATATATAAAGTCATTGAAAAACATTAAATAATCTCTTAAAATGTAAAATAAAAAAGTGAGTAAATTGGCTGCTACATAACGATATTTTTCTGTTTTTCTGAGTTAGAAAGAAGTATCAAGGCTACACTAGATAGCGTTTTATACAGGCTTCTTCATTACTCAAAACATCAATGGTAAAGATTTGCCCGCTAGAGAGCGCTGAACAACGACCTCCCAAATGTTTGTTTACATTTATTAGCATGTTGTTTCCGCTGTAAAAAGTGACGTTTAGGGTCAGGTGGGGGAAAGTGGGGCTAAAATCGAGCCTTTTTTAGAAACGGTCTCAAATTCACATGATTAAGTTTATCTTAAGGGAACTTTTGATGCATTTCATATACATTGGATTCATATAGATTAAGTATGAGGCAGAACCATTTTATTTTGTTAGTTTATTTTCTCTCACTAAAACAATTAAAACATCATGTGTTGATAGCCCCACTTTCCCCCATGGTGGGGGAAAGTGGGTCTAGTTCAGAAATTAGTGTAAATTTTAATAAAAATGTGTAAATATTGATTTTGACATAAGTATACAATGAAATTAAAATAACTTAATTTCATTTAAAGGTACAAAATGCACAAAAGATTCTTTTTTACCCGTTATTTAACGAATGAAACAATGTCATCAGTTGTATTCTTTTTACTATCATTCACAATATTGAAAAATTCTAGAATTTTAATGAGTTCGAAAACGCGCCAAATGTCGCCAAGTTTGGCGACACTTGGTGATTTTTCGCCAAATTTGGCGACAAAATAAGTTGCCAAACGTGGTGCCAACTTGGCGATATCTTGTCAATTTCTCGCCAAGCCAATAGACTCCCATGTTAAACTGATAGCAAAGCAGGTAAAACAGCAAGCAATTAAAGTTTAGGAAGTAAATTAGCAGAATAAGAGCCAATTTTAGCAAAATAATAAAAAACAAGAACATAAAATCCCTAAAAAAGCACTAATTTACTTAATGTGTGACGTAATCGTAAACCCTCAGGAAAGTTCGGCCATAGACCCACTTTACCCCACCTCAGAAAACACCTCATAATAAATAGTATTATAAACTTATTTTTATTTTGTTATATAGAGCTGATCCTTAGATGTTTTAGTACAAGTCTATACCAAAATTAATAGCATTTGCCTATGAATAATGATTCTAGATGAAAGTTAATAAACACCTAACTCTAACATATCACATTCAATGAGCATAATAAAACGCTTTGTAAGCATTTAATTTGTTTAGAACGTTCTAAAACTAACATAAAAGTATTCGCTGCCATCCTAATTTATGTCTTTAAAAAAGGATTAACAAATTATTTAAATTAGAAAAGAGAAAATGGGTGTTTTTCAAAATAGCCCCACTTTCCCCCATAGACCCACTTTCCCCCACCTGACCCTATCCTATCTTTTAGGGTTAAAAAATATTGATGTAGTTAACTGAAGTGGAGTACAGAGTGAATTGATGCCGAAGGCCCTCTTAGTACTGCTTTTTAGGGGAAATAAATTCCCTTTTCAGGTAAAGTTGGTCGCAACTCATGATTCAGTCATACGACATTCATTCATTGTTTACTTTCTTCGAATTAGCAACATATAGCAATGGCGTTCAATTTTGACATCTCTGCATTAATAAAATATACGCTTTTCTTCGCAGCCGATAAATAAAAATGTAGCAATGAAATAATATTGTTCTATTTACTATTTTGTTTCATTACTGTTGCTCACACGATCTTAATTGCTACGCAAAAGCTCAGATGTTCATTTTGATAGCGTTGACCCATCAGAGCGATAAATGGCGAATCTATTCGTAGAGACATTTCATTTTGATGCCCCAGAATGAAATGTACACTAATGAAGCGATGGTGTTCAACGGAAAGACGATTGACAACAAAACATATTAATTTCTTTAGTAAAAACGAAATGAGCATATATAATCGTTTGGTACTAAAGAGCAATACAAGTACGAAAAAAATAAACAAAACTACAATATTACGACGATCAACTGTAAAATTTTGTTTTCATTTACACAACATTAAAAGGTAATGTTCTTTTTATGTTAAATTTCACACATTGATAATATTTCGATAATTGGGAATCTGCTGTGGTTGCCAAATTTTTGGCGATAATTACTTTATTTTGTTGCTCTTTAGTTTATGTTTGCGAAGGAAGTATATTTCCCTCGCTCATAAATTGGACACAAAGATTTAACGCCAATAGTGAAAGATAACCAGACTTCCAATCACCGAAATCTTCCCTTTTTTGTTTCTAATTTCACACATAAGTTTAATACTTGAAAGTAAAATAATGGGCCAACTGAAAAAAATAATGTGCGAATAATGTGAGAATTCTTATTAAAAAACTCGCCAAATCAACTTAAAAAGCTCCATTAGCATGTAACATAACAAGTTTAATAAATATATCGAGCCATTATTATCATTGAAATTTAAATTAAAATGCAAAATCAGAGAAAAGAAGACGATGCAAGCTTAAAATTTTAATCTTCGCTTAGGTGGTAAGAAAATACATCGCCAAGTTAAAAAACGTATCTATAACTGAAACGTACATACTACCAAAGATCTCGGTTATTGAAATATTCTCAAAAGCTTTACGGAGAACTTCCATTAAAATGTAAAAAAATCGCCAAATAAATTAATTTGACCATCTAAACTCATCAAAAGTTTTGATGGTACTATCGTTCCAAAATCGCCATTTATCGTTCTGCGGTGCCAGTGTCGTTTCATAGTTAATTAATAATTAGAATCAATTAAAATGAAAAATAATTCACTAACTAATTAAAATAAGCCGTTAAAATGCAGAATAAACCAACAAATCGAACGAGCTATTAAATGACGTTAAAATACACTAAAATAGAATTGAATGCCAAATTGTAAAATGGTCGCCAACAAATTAACTTTTAATTTTGTCTTTTATTATTTAACTAGCGGTACCCGCACGGCTTTGCCCGTGGTATAAAATTAAAAGTTCATTTGTAAAATAATTAATATAGCAGAAAAAATACTCTATTTTAGTTACAATTTAACTACAATTCCTTCAAAGTATGATATAAAAATTTGGTATGGGTCCTACACTACTTCCTTTTACGTGTACATTTCTTAGTAGATGCCTTAAGTGCTAAAATAGTGCTTGGAGGGAGTAAGATAACAATTCAAACATTTATATCCCTAGTTTGCCACGAAACAATGCAAAAAAATGTTTTACAATGATTAATCTCCAAAATATCGCCGATTTTAACATCATTCAGTGAATTTTTCGCAAAATATCACCAATAGCGCCAAATTGAACCCCCCCCCCCCCAAAAAAAAAAGTTTTTAAAAAAATCGCAAATTTGTCGCCAAATTGGCAAAATATTGCTAATAGCGCCAAATTGAGTCCAAATAAAAAAATCGCCAACTTGGCGATATGTCGCCAAATTGGCGACAAATACTTCGCGACCAAAGGCTTGGCGATATATCGCCAAGTAGTCGCGCCAATTCATCTGCATTGAAATTAACACTGATTAACTCCAAAAAAGGGGTAAAGCATCCCCTTGTGACATTCAAATGAAACCCCAACTGGAGATGCACAAAAATAAGCCAAAAGAGAAAATAAGAACAATTTTGTTGCTCACAGAAACCAACAGAAATCTTACCAAAATTTGAAAGAAGAAGAAAGTTTCCTTTCCCAGCTTTAAAAACAAAACAATACATTTTCCGAAATGAAACACTTTAAAAAGAACGTTGCAATGTCACAATTTATACGATATTTGGTTAATCTTTGTGCTTTGGGTACCCCTTTCTCGCTAAATGGGCGATAGACGCTCCTACTACTGTTTCTAAACGTTGCCAAAATCAATATTGCTGAAACGCGAAATCTATAAAAATGGAAAAAAAATCCGCCAAATCTTTTAATTAAGTCATTAGTATATTGGAAACAGGGTGGCCAGAAAAATACTACGCTCCTTATTTGGGCCGAAAAAATACTACCGTAGTATCAAAAATACTACTTCTGGCAACCCTGGAAAAAGAACGAAACAAAAATAAGTATGAACACGTAACCATAGTAACAGCATGAAAAGTTGATTTCGTTGATAAAATAATTCATTTCATTAACCATTTTAGAATCGTTTGGCTTGCTTTACTGAAGGTAAGCCTTGAATTCCGGGATTCTAAAAACAATTGTTACAGCTCTCCTGATGATCGTAGAAACTTCGAAAAAACTTCATTTTGTGCAGAAAATTTCAAGCTTTCGAATGACATAAAGACTTGAAAATGTGTATAAAATATTTCTTCCCTATTTTATCGAATTTCCGCTAAGAATTCGAATAGAAAAAGAACGAAATGGAATTTTCGAAAAATCGCTTCGAGGTGCAAAACTACATGCTACAAACTAATTTTGTACCAAGTGGCATGAAAATCGACCGAACGGTTTTGGCGCTACGCGCGTAACAGACAGACAGACAGAAGGAAAGACAGAAGGAAAGACAGAGAGACAAACTTTCAGCTTTATTATTAGTAGAGATTTGTAGAAATGTTAGTTACTATAAAATTCGAAAGATGTCGCTGGAAAAGGACGTCCGTTTTTATCCCAAGGATTTTGATCAAATGAAGAAGCCTGTATAAAACGCTATCTAGTGTAGCCTTAGAAGTATTTATAAGGAAAAAGTATCTAATTGATTAACACATGAGTTTTTATTTTTATTTTCTTGCAAATTTATCTTATCATTCCCTCTAATTTAAAAAGTAACACCATGCCTATTCTTTTTCGCGCTTTGCATCTTCATGAGCTTCCAAGTTTAGATTTACCTAAGGCCCCTATATAACCATCAAACTTAGGTAATCTTTTTGCCCTCTCTCTGTATGTGTGTGTGCAGTAAAGCTTCGGGTTTAAGTTCTGCCTCTAGAAATTACCATCCTAATGAAATCTCATTTTGTTGTAAGTGGCAATAATATGTTTATGAAGTGGAATCATGAAAAATGTTTAAAATTTGGTCATACTACTAGGGTGCTAACTAAAAGACGTAATAATATTAATTTTTCTTGTTTTCAAAATGAAACTAATTTAGGATTTAAAACGTTATATTATCTACCAATAATACCCCCTTATAAAAATGGACAGAATAAGAACCACCAAATCCGTAAAAGCTGGCCTGACTTTTCCTGTAGCCAGGATAAAACTTATGCTAAAAGTATTTTCTTATTCCCTCAGAGTAAGTGATAAAGCTGGGGTATTTCTGACAGCGGTAATTCAATATGTAATCGCCGAGATTCTGGAAGTATCCTGGAATGCTGCTAGAAGTCACAGTGCCAAAAGAATCCAACCACACCATGTCAACGAAGCGGTAAAAAGGGACAGAGACTTGGCTTCCATATTTGCTGGTGCAATAATTCCTGCTGGTGGCTGCGCGATTCCGTTGGTATACCACCTGCAACATAGAAACGGAGTACTTGCGAATAGAACGAGTGCACTTCCAAATCCAATGAATAGAAATATTAATTCATCAGGCATGCCCCGTTCTATTAGAAGGAAAAGGAAATCGCCAAAAAGGAAAGCTAAAGCTGTACCAAGAAGGAACTGAACTAGCGCTATCAATATCTGATGTCTTGCACCAAAAATCTAATGTTGGTCCTAATTAATCCTATTACCCAACTTAAATCATCTATATTTTCTACTGTGTGCGATATAGTCTGTGTTTGGACGCTAATAATTTTTACAAATTCAATTCTTTAAGATTTAAAGTTAAAAACTCATAAAATTTGCTTAAATAGTTACGATACAGCATTATTTTAACTTTTATGAAAATTTCTGTAACAATTTCAATTAAACGGCATTTTCTGAGTTATAAGTTCATTTCATGTTGATTTTGTGTTTTTTAGAGTTGCTATAATTACAAAGTTAAAATTTTAGGGACGATTTCAATGTTTGGATTATCTGGTGAACCCATTCCCTTGGCATACCACTGCATGCGAGAGGGAAATCTTTTCCTCGCAAGATACACAAATTGTTACCAAGTTAAATAGGGATCGCTAAAAATTTGATATCTGCGCCAAATTCTCAATTATCGATACATCCCCTAATTTCAATTACTTTTCGACGAGCAAAAACAAATGTTCAAATTGTAACTTAATAAAATGGATAAATATCTTTGTGCATAAGAAAATAGCTTAAATACTACGTTGTTAAAAGCACAAATGCGCAAGAATACTGCAGACACGTGTTTCAGCGTTACAGGGAACTCCTTTTTCAATGCAAAAAATTGTGAGCTTATGGATGCACAGCTTATGGATGTCTGCGCATCCGACAGATACAGATTTTAATTCATGGAATTCTGAAGCGAATAGAAAATTACGATAGTTGGGATGTTGGCAATCTCGACCGATTTGCGTCAAATTTTGGCACTAATGCCTACACGAGGAATAGTTTTCCTTTTTTTATTTGTCTAAAAACAGTAAGTTAAAACCTGTTTGCATAGGGATAACATAAAGCAGCATGGTTGCTAAAATGAAATTATTCACCCAAAACTTTACAACTGAGTCACTCTTTTCTAATTATTGAAATATTCCCGAATAGAAGACCCTAAAGAACAAATGCTCTGCGCAGATTTGGTTAGAAAAAGTATGTCACTTGGCGCATTATTTATTTTTGGTGATTTTAGTTCATTTATTAATTGGAAATGAAAATTTTGTATTTGATGACATTTAACAACTTCAGTTTCTACATTCTGGGATTGCTATAACCAGTTCTAAAATAACCCAGTCTTAAGCAATTTTGCTATTGTCGCCAAGGTAGTAAATACACAAGTCGCCAAACCAAGTGATGTAGTACGTTTTGTGGGAAAGTACTTTGACTTGTTTGTACAATGTACAATCTGTTAACCCTTTTACTCTTCCTAATCCGCAATTTAATATTTTAGAATTTTTATAACAGTGTTTCACTTGTAATATTTGCTTTTATGAAATTACTGTCGGCCGCGCTTAAATGAATACTGTCGGTTCCAAGAAATATTATTCGATTAAACGGGGTATTCGATTAAGCGGGGATCTTTAACATTACGTCTATGACATCGGTTCCGGAGATATCTTATTGGTATAAGCAGGGTATTCTTTTATCCGTTACCCGATTAAGCGGGGACGACAGTATATTCTTTTCGTCAAAATAATTCAAATGACCTTAGCAAATGCTTGTGACTGTGCGAAAATGTTACATCATTTCTTGAAGACGAAGTCTAAGAACGTTTTGATATTTTCTGAAAGTTTGCAGTAAACGTACCATGTGCCCAAATTTTTCATTTTACCCAAAGTTCTTTTTTTTCGTAACTTTCAGCAAAGTTTGGAAATCGGAAACAATATTGGAAAATTTTTTTTTGTCTTGAGTTTTCACTACATATACTCTTCATACACTCTTTCAAAGGAACAAAAGATTTCATGAAATTTTATAAAAGAAACTAAAAAATGGGAATAAGAAGCTGAGTTTTTTTGTGAAACGGTTTTTATTTTTCTCTCCTCATATTATTATTGTAGACTAAGTAACCATACATGTTAGGGATACCTAAAACATGTTATTAAATAAAATTGTTAATTTTTTCGTGAACCGAATTTAAAATTACTGCACGACTTTATTTTTAACGTATTCTTAATAGAGCACATGAAATCAAAGAACTAAATGATAATTAACTTAAAGTAAACCAGGATGCAGGTGAGGTTGGTATGATATACCTGTCACTTTCACATCAATGGCTTATTACCCGTGTTTGCTCTTGACAAGATTTGAATATTAGGTTGTAACTTGTGAAAAAAGAACACTTCACATAACTCAGTTAAAACGCTCAACCTAGCTCAATATTTAAACTTCATGCCTGCAAATACTTCAAATACAGATTCACAGAGACATGCAAATTCAAACTGCACTTAAAGCTTCAAAAAACGGCGATAGGATTGAAAATATTAACATGTGACCTAAAAATTGTGAAAATTATTGTTAGTTTCACTTTTTTACTTGATTTTTAGAATATATTCAAGCTCCCAAGAAACTCTTCTACGCTTCTCTAGTGAGGCACGCCCCTCGGCTAAGAACATCTGGTTAAGCAGACAATAATTTTGAATTATTGTTGAATTATTTGAATTTATTAAGACAGCTTTTTAAACATTTGTTACGGATGCAGCAAATGGACCCATTAAGCAGTTTCTGTGTCCCACTATCAAAACAGCTATTAACCTAATTCTTTCTTAAGTTTCTAGAAATATCTGAAACAATAATCTAGATTGTGACACATAGTTTAGTAAAACAAATAGGCATGAAACATAAAAGGTTTTGCTTGAATGATTTGAAAGCAGGGAGGAAATAAATGTAGAATGAAACAAAGTGAAAGAGTTGTACGTATTTGATGCATAAATTGTAGAGCATTTGTTTAAGGCTGCAGACAAATTCATTCGACGTGTTGAATCGGGGCCAAAACATATTTCTTTTGAGATTTTGCATTTAATCAGGACTTGCGAGTAATAGGAAGACAAATCAACTGGTCAAAAATAGGTTATTTCTTTAATGTTACCCGCACTTGATTTTGGTGGCATAGAAAGAAATATTTTCAGTTGCTTTTGATTTCAGTGGATAAGTTTTCTAAAAACTCATTTTGGAATTATGGATTCGATGTACAAACGATCGATGTACAAATTCGTCTATGATCAAACATATATACTTCGGCCAATTTTCTAGCGGTCAGACCCCGGGTTCGAGTCTCGGCTTGGGCATGGAAGTACTCTCTCTCTCTCGTGGAATTGTTCTTTAAATGTGTTCTGAATGGATGCTCACTAGGGCGTCTCGAAAAAATTGAGTTTTTCCAGATAGTTTAGCGGTAGTGCGGAAAAGTTGTGTACTGCCATTACTAAAATGTGCGAGAAATCTTAAAGTTATTGGTTGATATCTTCTATCGCCTCAAGCGAAAATTCCGAAAATCGGACATAAAATGAGTAAATTACAAAAAATAATAAATAATACCAAACATTGTTTATAAATTTGGGGTGGCGCTTAAAAGTTGCTCAATTAAAAAAAAATTTAACACACAAAAATTAGAATTATAGGTTAATATCTTCTGCCGCCTAATCAGCATCTAATTTTGGAAATTTTGACGCATTTTGGTACTTTTCTCTATAACTGTTTACTTTTTGCATACTTCACATTCAAGGCATACTACCCAGCGAACACAAATAACCTTTAAATGTTTTGTTAACATTTTTAAGCGGTTGTTACAACGTTAATAATCATTTTACAACCTTTAACAAGAAGTTCTGTCAAGAACTAAACGAGCCTACTTTCCCGTACATCGACATCGGCATTAGCATCTGATCAATATTCTCTTGATTATCTGAAACTAAAAATTATGTCAAACATATCTTTATAGCACTTAAAGCTGATTTCTGAAAGCAAAATATACCCCTCTCATCAGATAAAATAGACACGTAAAAAGTAAATAAACGAGTCAATAAAGTTTTGTCGCACCTTTTAAAGAATGTAACTGTTATAGTTCTTCCGTAGAAAAATTCCACAATCGTTTTCAAAAGAAAAAAAATAAATAAATAAAATAAAAGTACAAAGAACTTCAAAACACATTTTATCAAAGAAAGAAAAAAAAGTCGTTCGTTAATAAAATGTCTTGAATTTCATTTTTAATCCGTTGCCAGTTGTTAAGTATAAATAAGGAATAAAATGCTCTCGTGAATGAAAAATTTTTGTTGACAAAAAAAAATCGTCTGATAAAAAATAATAATAATAATAAATTAAACAAAACAAATAAATAAATAAACAAGAAATCGTCTGCCCAGTCAGTCATTTTTTCTGAGCCTGCATTTCCGCCATGTTTGCGGAGTCGGAGTCGGAATCAGAGTCCTCACAGAAGATTATTCAGTAAAGTACTTTACAATACATTATTTATCAAAACCATTTTCTTACAAAGTTAGTTTGAAGGAAATCCGCCTTGAAGTTCAGAATCAACATTCAATTTAAATTGCTCCGTAGGCGCTCAGGTTAACATTTTTTCTGAACGGTTCATCATTGAACGAAAAATAATTCAAATTGAAAAGTGAAATATAGGAATGAGCCTCTCCGAGATCTTTCGAACAAAAAAAAGTTTATTCAATTCGGACGGTTCACTTAAAAGTTATTAGGTGGGGAAAGGTTGTTTGAACGGTTCAATGTTGAACGAAAAAAATGTTCAAATTGAAAATTTAAATACGGTAATGAAGCATCCTTGCCGAGATCTTTTGAACAAAAAAAAGTTTGTTTAAATCGGACGGTTCACTCAAAAGTTATTAGGGGTGAGAGCTTGTTTGAACGGTTCAATGTTGAACGAAAAAATGTTCAAATCGAAAATGTAGATACGGGAATGAAGTATCCTTGAAAAGATCTTTCGAACAAAAAAAAGTTTGTTCAAATCGGACTGTTCATTCAAAAGTTAGTATCGCGGGACCGGTTGTTTGAACGGCTCAAAGTTGAACCAAAAATTGTTCAAATCAAAAAATCAAATATGGGAATGAGCTGTACTCGCCGAGATCTTTCCAACAAAAAAAAGTTCGTCCAAATCGGAATGTTCATTCAAAAGTTATTAGGGGGGGGGGACAGACAGACCGACCGATAGACCGACCGACCGACCGACAGACCGACACACAAATTCCCCATCTCAATACCCTACTTTCAAATTTTTAATTTTTCGATATTTATTTCATTTTTTTGTTTCTTTTTGACTTTTTTTTACTTGGCGATATTTTTTTTACTTGGCGATATTTTATGGAGTTGGCGATATTTTTTGGACTTGGCGACATCTTTTAGATGCATTAAGCCAATTTTAATGCTTTTTTCGTCTCTTTTATTTTTAACGGGAAAGTAGGCTAAAAAACGAAGTGTGCTACTTGGGTAGTTTTGGCGAGCTGCCAAAAGTGAAAAATCGCTATTTTCTTCCCTATAAATAAATAGAAGTGACCAGTATATCTCCTAACTTGAACGTGGCAGTAATGTAGTAGACATAGGCGTATTTAATGGGGCAATTCGTAGGGCTGAATTGAAACTTTAAAAACCAGTCCATTCATTTCATTTCACCCTCCAGGGTCCTCCGTACCTACCAGCTTAGTGGTTTAACCGGGATAGGGCGAAAAAAAAAAAAAAAAAAAAAAAAAAACCAGTCCAATGAATTATCTGCTTACTTCATTTTAATGAGTTGCCATTGCATCTATTTGAGTCTACAGACAGCAAGTCAACTGCCCTACATCTGACACTGGAGACATTGGACGGATGCGAGCTTATATCCAATTAGACATTTGTACCGCATTAGTTCTGGCGGTTGTTATTCTGGTCTAGCTAACTGGGAACTAGGAACGTTGAACGTGATCCCGATCGCTAACAACTGCTAATTGAATTCTGAGGTTATATATCTACATCAGACATATCAAATGAGTAATTAACTTTGGATGTGTTAATTCTAAGAGTCTACGCCCTATCATGGTTCAGAATTAAAAATCCATAAAGTATGTAGATAGACACCAGTTGCATTTCATCAGCTCATCTCTGTACTTGCCTTAGAAGTATCGTGTCGTGACGTAATCTAACGAGTTATTTCTCGCAACGCTTAGGCGACTGTAGTAAACCTTCTTTTAGCCATGTTGACTTGTGAGAAATACCCTATTAGAACATTAGCAGCTCATCGGATTATCAAGGCAAGGAAAATTAGCCCAGTGAGAAAATGTGTTCGCCAACTCGTTATTAGCCAATTCCACGAAGACACCTCTACTTTGTCCGTCATGTGACGTTAATATATTTTATACAAAGTAGTAATTCTAAAAGATAATGAAAAAAGTTTCTTGCTTAAGAAATCCTACCCCGGTTTGTGATTTCTTAACCAACCAAACGTCGTTCATGACCCTTTAAAATCAATATTTTGAATGAAACACATGAGCGTCACGTGAGGGACAAGATGGCGGCTGTTTCGTGGCATGACCCTATTCTTGATGCAAACTTTGGAGCTACAGACCATGTAGATCTCATTGAGTGGCAAGTTTGTTATGTGGTATCACCTGCAGTGCTCTTAGTCACTGAAGATTTCGGGAATACAGTAGGGTCTCAGAACAGTGATGGATTTATTATAGCTACGCTGAATCCAGAAAACACATGAGACCACACACCTTTGAGACCAAAACTGATTACAAGCAGTAATATATTGGTACTATTTGTATGTTTGGTAGGTAAAATAATAATTCTGGTCTTATTAAAATGACGTAAGTGTGATTTAAATTCAATTAAAATTTTGCAATGTGCAAGCAGTTAACAGGCATTTAGCAAAGTACCAAAATATGCCAAAATTTACGTCTGTGTTTACTACAGTTCTCTCACGCCCAAGTTACGAGATGTACTGGCCACTTCTACTTGTTTATAGTGAAGAAAATAGCGATATTTCACTTTTTGGCAGATCGCCAACCTAGTATGCCTTGAATGTGAAGTATGCAAAAAGTAAACACTTAAACAGAAAAGTACCAAAATGTGTCAAAATTTCCAAAATTAGATGCTGCTTTGGCGGCAGAAAATATTAACTTATAATTCTAATTTTTTGTGTGTTTAAAGTTCTTTCAATTAAGCAACTTTAAAGCGTTACCCCAAAATTATAGACCAAATTTGGTATTATTAATAATTTTTTGTAATTTACTCATTTTATGTCTAATTTTCGGAATTTTCGGTCACATGAGGCGATAGAAGATATTAACCTAGAGCTTTAAGATTTTTCGCACATTTCAGTGATGATAGTACACAACTTTTCCACACTACCACTGAACGATCCGGTAAAATTTCCAATTTGTTGATTCAGAGACAGGTGAGTTATCTTAACTATTTCACTTTCCTCCACATTCCCCTACTTTGGTTGCTGTCTAAAGCAACAAGGAACAAAAAATAAGGAATTAGTTTCGCTCATAAAGTTAAAATTACTTAATGAGTAAAATGCATTTCTAGGCTGTATTTCAGCACGCAGAGCTAGTATAAAGTTTTTAAAATTTTTAAATAGTACTGGATTCTTTGATTTATGCCAATAGCTTAAAAGTGCTTTCAAAAGTTCTTTAAACAATATAGGGTAAGTGCTCCAGTAGTCGGCCATTTAAGAGGTCTTTTGTGAATCTTATCTAACCTAGAACTTTCAGCTATCAATACAGCAAAAAAAACAAGGTAAAACTTTAGAATGAACCTTTCTGATAGTGAATCACCTACTTATTTCAGAAATTAAAAAAAAAAAATTATGTTTAAATCCAAGCTGTTGTCAACACTAGTAAATGCTCCAGTAGTCGGCCACAGAAATCCAGTGCTCGGTCACGTTGAATCCAGTAGTCGGCCACATCAGTTTCATTGATCTTATCTGATATAGGGGGTTGAATTAAAAAAACAAAACAAAGGGAAACTTACAACGAATCAGACTTGTCATTTGGGGGGTCAGGAGGGAGGGGGGGGGTCAATTGTTCTCCCCCTCCCCCCGGTTTTGAGAAATCAGTTAATTAATATATAAGTGGGCGTGGTGTTTGCTTTTTTCCGATGAAATTGATTTGTGTTTGCACCCTTCATTTAGGGGGTCAGGAGGGGGGGGGGATAATTTGCCCCCCTCAGTTTTGAGAAATTAGTTAATTAATATATAAGTGGGCGTGGTGTTTGCTTTTTTCCGATGAAATTGCATTGTGTTTGCACCCTTTGTCCCCCCCCCCTCCTCTAAAAACGTGAAATAACGGGCCTGCAGCGATGCATTATACTTAGTCTGGTCATATTTTTCGTGGCACCTCTGGTACTCAACTTGTGTAGATAATCATGTTAGTGTACTTTTTGATACACTATGTGCTTTACTTATTTCTCTAACTATCAATCTACCATTATTAATTTTAGACAGTACAATTAGCGCAGAATTCTCGGGACATTAATGTTTTTATACTTTAGCTGCCTAAAAACAGTTTTATTTTAAAAATTCGAGCTAAAAAAGTTTTTTTTCTGAATAACGTCTAAATATCTATGTCTATATCAAAAAGAAAATAATTTAAAACATCAAAAAAAAAAACTTTATAAGGGTATGAGTATAAATGGCGCAACACTTTTTTCCCAACATACTTGGCCCCCCTCCATCCCTTTTTCTCAATATTTCACAATTCAAGCTACCCTCCCCTACCACACTATAACACACACCCAAATTGTTATTAAGGAATTATAGTTGAATTATAACTAAAATTAAGTATTCTTTCTGCGATATGAGTTTATTACCAAATGACGTTTTAGTTTTATACCACAGGCAAAGCCGTGCGGGTACCGCTAGTTGTTACATAAAATGGTTTTGTGCGAACCAAAACGTGAAAACTCATAGTTCTTGTTACCTCCCCTCACCCTGCCGCAATCTGTCACAGTTTAATTAACCACCCTTTCCTCTTGTTAAACCCGGACACCGTTTTAGGACGATCTCCAGAAATAAACAATTTAACTTTGTATTGTGAAAAAAGTGATAAAAGATAAAATAAATGTTGTTGCAACAAAGTATTTCGTATTGCGTATACGTAGTTTGGGCTTAAAAGAAAGTTAAAAAAAAAAGCTTCTAAAGAAAAGAATTTCAGCAGCACTTACTAAAGATGCAAGGAGGGACAAAATAAACGAAGTTTATATAAAATGTACAAAATGTACTTGCTTAGAAGTAAAAAAACAGGAATAGTTTTGTAGTGAACAGCAGTTTTTAGTGATAATGACCAAAGAACCAAGAAATGAAAAACTGCTTTATTGTTTATGTAAACATAAAGACGTAATAATAGAGTCGACACAATTCATAACCAATAATCACGTCGGCACTTAACTGGAATTACACTCACATTCATTAGAACGGAATTTCAACATACGGAACATAAAACTAAAACTGAAGTTTCAGAAATGATTGCTTCCAAAACTGTGCAAGTAAAAATACATTCAAAAATGCGCTGAAAGGAATCTCCATCAAGGCTTCATCTAGCACAGAATGTTCCACCGAAGCAAGCTTATTTGTTTTAAACTAATTGAAGTAAGATGAAATAAGGAAGTAAATGGAACTCGGGATGTCATGAAAGTAATCTTACAGCTTTCGAAAAGAATATTAGTAAACAAGGAATAACCTTGAAAACAAACCGAAATTTAGTTCGCAACAATGTAACCATGTAGTTTTGAAATTAACTCAGCACAATTCTAATCCTCTAGCGAAGAAAACTCAAGAAGTCAAACATTTGGGGAGAATCATTAGTGAAAATGTACCAACATTTGAAACAATTATCCTAAATAGAGCACAGGGGTCTTGAACCATTGGTAAAGCAAAAAGTTAAGCATAATAGCAAAAGAAAGAATAATTACATGCTTGGCACTCACTAAATAACTTGAGCCTATGTGACTATTGAAGTAATGCATCTTATCTCCTATAATTGGGGAATGTTTATTAACTGCCAAATAAGTATCAATAGAAGTCAAATCCCTCGTTTCGCCAATTTCACTAGTTTAACATAAAATTTGATAAGAAAAAGTACTAAAACACCATTTGATAATAGCTAGATGAGTATTAAAACTTATAATCTTAACTCAACGTATGCGTATTTAAAAATCTCTTTTTTAGAATTTTCAATTAAATTTACAACACTAGGCGCAATAAAATGTCGAAATGGTAGTCAAAAGAAATTAAGACATTTAATTTAATTACTATTTTTCAAGAAAAATAAACTTTGGAAAAGGAATTTTTACTCAAAACAGTTAAATTGTAACTGTATTTTAATAAGTTAATTTAGTTTTAATTTGATGAACCCCTATTAAGAATGAAAAGCTACATTAAGTATGTGGCCGACTACTAGATAAATCATCCAAACTGCTTAGAACCAGTGGTCGGCCTACCATGGCCGACTATTGGAAAGGCAGAAGAATTCTGTACCCAGTAGTCGGCCACCCCTTTAAAAAATAATCGAACCTAATCAGGAGTTCGCTCTTTCATTGAAACATTATGTTAGACATTCCATTAAGATAAAAATCACTCAAATTTACAGTAGAATTAAATTAATAAGTGTAATTGGCCATTTTAAGAAGACGTGTCGTCTTAGCTGAAAAATAAGCAGAATCGCAATCTTGGATAACGAGCACACCATTCAAAATGAAATGACTCATTACTAATTCAAAAAAAGTACCCAAAACTTAACTGCCACTGGTTGATGATTGAGGATAAGTACATGAATGTGTGAATGCGCCATATCTGATTTTGAATTAAAAATGTACTATTTATGAGGAGTTTTATGTCATTGTGGCCGACTACTGGAGACTGGCCGACTACTGGAGCACTTACCCTACTTGTTTTATTTCTAAAATTTTGCCATGCTTTTAGTCCGTCGATTTCATTAGAAAAGGTTTTCCCGTCACCGAATGAGGCCCCTGTATAGACAGACCCCTGGCTATATAGCTGCTCTATCAACGAAGAATTACTTTTATTACATGAGAACTGCACAAAATTGCTGAGAGTCAGATCTAGAAAATGAATTGTGGTTATGAATGGTGGGCATTTGTCATAAACGAAGATTACATAGCAATAAATTTAAGAAACAGAAGTAGGAAGGACATCGATGAATGCCATACTATACATCAAACTTGATCCGAGCTGACACAAATTCCTCGACGAATGTGTACAATATTTCAATGCGAAAGGGCAGAATGTTTTGCAGTGGCATCTCATTTAATCAATATAGACAAATGCTTTAGCAGCAAATAAACAAATATTGTTAAATATTTGCATAACTTTCTGTATAAAGCTCCTAATTAATGTGACAGCACTGCTTTGATATTAATTTGATGGTAGCTTCATACTTCTGTTTTTTTTTAAATATGGAGGACGAAAATACTGTACTTAGATTTCATTAAAAAAGCTTGTGAAGTTGAAATTCTCTCTTTGTGAACAAAATGCGCAAATAACTTTCAAAATACATGTGTAATTTCGATAGTTTGAGCTTTATTTTGAGCTTTGTGTACAATACGTAAAAAATATTTTCAAAATACATCCCGAATTTAGATAATTTGACCTAAATTTTGTGTCATTTTTTGCAATACCAGAATGAAAATAGTTTTATTTTTATGTAAATTTATAATTAGGAATGTCTGTTTTAAAAAGTCTTATATTTCAAAGCAGCAAACAGGAAATACTTCTTTTTTAGATCATTATTTTGTTGCATCATTGTCCAGTGACATAGTTTTCAGAAGCATAACCAGTTACAGTATTTATTATTGAGTAATTTCTATAGCTTGTTACATGAATTTTACTCAATCTTAGATGCTTTCCAACTTATTTTAAAACTGCTACATAAATATTTATTAAAAACAAAGAGTATTTTTAGTCATCATTTCAGAGACTTATTCATATTTTTAAATTTAAATCAAATATGACAACTTATGCATAATTTTTGGTTTATTATTCATTTTTTTAATAATTAGAACTTTTATTTGTTAAAATTTGGTTAGAAAATATTGTCTCAAAGGAAATTCACTGGGCTTAATGTTTAGTTTCTTCTAGCAAAAATGTTTTTTGCATCAAAAAGTTCTTATCCCAAAGCTCGTTAATGCAATACTTCGTATATTGGGTGTATTGCATGTTGTAAGGCCATTGTTTTGAGAACTATTTGCAATTTAATATTGCAGAACGTGCAGATTTTATAACTAAGCCTTTTGTTTTGCCCAAAACTGAGATTTTTGTTGAAGTTTTAGTTAGTTTTAGACTCTTAGTTTTAGAAAACTCTTTTGAGCCTCTTTTCCCCATCTAATAGTTGAAATATTGGTACTTTTTTAATACAATACTCACAGCTATTTTTTAAAAAAAGTATCACGCAATAATTTAGTGTAGAGTCAGATTCTCCATTAAAAATATTTTTTTAAAACCTTGCTTAAAGAAATGCTTTTAAACTTTAATTTTTAATAATTTAATCACTCTTATTAATGAATTCCGTGCAGAATTTATAGTTAAGTATCTGGGGACTGAGCCCAGTTCGGTTAAAAAAAGAGGTTTGTAAGCTCGTGTTTTTTCTAAAGTTCGAAGTACTTATTTAGATAAACTTGAAAAGCATTTTTTAGCCCTTGGTGGCAATCACGCATTTAAAACAGTGGTAATTTATTAAAAAAACACAATTTTATTTGGACAAGACATCATCATCACAACCTTATTTAAACGACGCGCACCGTAAAATTACACCACAATAACTTTATTTTGATTGATCTCTTTAACATTTCTTCGTTTCATTTTATTTGGCGCCGAAAGCGCGGGAGGGGTTGGTGAGAATGGATGCATAGTCCCTTTTCTCCAGTTGGCCTTTAGCATTTCAAAAACAATAACAATTCTAGCTTGTTGCCAAAAGTCGTGTGCCTAATACCATAAACGTTTAAATTTACGCTGATGTGATTAAATATTAAACCTATTGTTATAATCAAACGTGGTTGCTATGAAACAGTAACAATGATAGTAATCATAAAGAAAATGGTGAAAGAAAGCTTCTCAAACTTTAAATGAAGGCACAAAAAACGGGTTTTTTTTGGGGAAACTCGCGGTTTCTCCGAAAAAACGCCGATGTAGATGAACTCAAAAACCAAAACTTTATCGATTTATAAAATTTTATCAAAATCGTTAGAGCTGTTTTCGAGATCCGAAACATATACAAGAATTTCGCGTGAAAGAAAAAGGTAATTTGCTTTAAATAAAACTTGGATCTTTTAGGCAGCATTTTACAGTTAAATGTAGAAAATCTCATCTTAAAATATTCTCCTTTTTTTAATACAATAAAAAATGAGGTTAGTATCGTAGATTTTTTTAATCTTGCATATGAGCTGGAAAGTAGGATGGTTTAATGCCTATTTCAAAGGAAATATCCCTTGATATATCATGTAATTTCTCGGTAAAAACAGCTTCTTTAGTTCAAAACCTTTCTTTTGATTCTTACGTAAAACTACACTACATA
Organism: Uloborus plumipes; assembly: GCA_038373865.1. Taxonomy (NCBI): domain Eukaryota; kingdom Metazoa; phylum Arthropoda; class Arachnida; order Araneae; family Uloboridae; genus Uloborus; species Uloborus plumipes. The sequence continues at coordinate 57,927 of JAXGGA010005313.1, read as the reverse complement.
GTTTGGAATTCCTACACATAGTGGAATTAACTTTAATCTGTAGCTGAAATTCGACTTAAAAAACCAAGGGAAAATACTGTTCTTAATGCACTTGTTTACACTGGAAAATATGAGTGCGTAAAGTACAAAAGTTATGATTTAAAATAACTTGTTTACATTGGAAAATATGAGTGCGTAAAGCACAAAAGTTATGATTTAAAATAACTTGTTTACACTGGAAAATATGAGCGCGTAAAGTACAAAAGTTATGATTTAAACTAACTTGTTTACACTGGAAAATATGAGTACGTAAAGTTACAAAAGTTATGATTTAAAATAACTTGTTTACACTGGAAAATATGAGTGCGTAAAGTACAAAAGTTATGATTTAAAATAACTATTCAAAGCCCGGCGAATAATTGAATTCCATGCAGCTTCACACACCATGACATGATTATTTGACGCTTCCACATACGTCTTTTCCAAATATCATTTGCATATTAATTGCTCCAGAAAGATTAAGGAAAAAAAATTGATTTCTCCTCTCCCTCATTTCCAACATGTGAAATAGATGGTGTTATAATCTATAAACGTGACCTTTTTTGAGCTTGTTGAATTTTGGTGAGCAATTAGTTTTTTCTGTTGGTAGTTAAACTCTTAAGCATAGTTGATTTTATGAATGTAAATATAAACTTGGAATTAACTGCACTCAAAGTTTAAAATCTCAATTTACTATGTTTAAAATGTTACATGAAAATATTAAAAAAAAAAAAAATCGAATTTGAAGCTCGTAGATGAACGGCAATGTGCATATATCTAATATATAAAATTCTCGTGTCACAGTTTTCGTTGCCATACTCCTCCGAAACGGCTTGACCGATTTTGATGAAATTTTTTGTGCTTATCCAGTATCTATGAGAATCGGCCAACATCTATTTTTCATCCCCCTAAATGTTAGGGGTAGTCCACTCCTAATTTTTTTTTGTTCGCACATAACATCTGATCTACTGAACTAAAACAATATGTGTTATCGTAAATCCTTACTTCAATGAGCGTCCCGATGGTCAAGTGGTTAGGCGCGTCAGGTTGAAGTTCCTGATGGAATGAGATCGAATCCAGGTCCGCAAGGGTTTTTTCGAACAGCTGCATGGTTTTTTTTTTGAATGATTTTAATGATTGTAATGTCCTTATGCAGGTACATCCCCTCATGGGGATCTACCCCATATTTTTTTATAGTACAAAATGACAGTTTTGGTCGAATCTTTTGTTAAAATTGGCAATGGGGTTCTTCGATGCTGTAGAATTTTCTTATGGACGTTTGTGCCATTTTTGGGGGCTTTGAATCGATTGTGGCAATAAATGGTTTTTGATTTGCGGCACTTATATTATTTTTTCAAAAATTATATACACTATCAATTATATTATGTTAATTTTTGTACCTTTATAAAATTCTGTATTTTATATCTTGCATTTACGTCAAATTCAAGGTAAAATTAAAAGTCAAAAATTCTGAAGAAGGTAAATATATGTTAAAAATTAAAGAAACTATTTTTGTGATTTTCATATTGGTTGTGACCAAAAAACATCATTACAAACAAATAAAATGTATCAAACACCATGAGTGTTGAGTTATTAGGCAAAATCTGCTGTATAAAGTTTTTTTTCCACTGCTAGAGGGGGGGGGGGTATGAACGACCATTAAAGTGACACAAATTTAAAAAAAATAAAGGTGGGATCTCCAATTATCTTGCTTCGTAATTTGAACTGTGCAACGGTACGCGATTAGTCATTCAAAAATTAATGAAAAACGTGATCGAAGCCAGGGTTTTAACTGGCAAGTTCAGAGGTGAAAATATACTCATACCACGGATTCCTATTATACCTACAGATGTGCCAATTCAATTCAAACGTATTCAGTTTACGATTAGATTGGCATTTGCAATGACTATCAACAAATCCCAAGGTCAAACGATGACTGTTTGTGGCTTAGATTTGAGAACACCATGTTTTTCACACGGACTATTATACGTGGCATGCTCTCGAGTGGGTAAACCATCCAGTTTGTTTGTGTTAGCTAAAGATGGACTAACAAAAAATATTGTTCACGTTATAGCATTAAGAGATTGATATTGTTTAATAGTGTTACTGTCGTAATTGTTTAATTAATGATATATAATTTTAAGGAATAAATTATAATAACTTAAAAATAATGTTTGCCTTTTGTTATTTTTATATTCCCGCATCGTTCACAGCGCTCCATGCTTATTTCACGAATATACCACATTCTTACATACATACAATATACACATTCTACCATACATACATACATACTTACAATAAGTAAGCTATTTTTTGTCAACACTAGAAATTACTAGGAAATTATTTATATGGCAAAACAACGTTTGCCGGGTCAACTAGTACAATTATAAATTTTTTGCAAAGTCATTGAAACCATTTGTAATCATTAATACGCTTTTGTTAGTTTCACATGTGGGTTTGTTTGTATGTATGTAACTCTGCATAGAAGATAAAATTCACGTTATTTACAAACATAAAAGTAATATGCAATACACCGCCAACTCGGCTATTTCGATCCACGGACAGTATTCTAATTTTACATTAGCTACCAGTTTTTTTGGCTCTCTTTGCTTTATAAGAGGATTTTTGCCTCCAACTCGACTACTTTCATATTCCATGCTGATGGGAGCACAATGAGCTCAAAACAGCTATCCATGGATCGAACTCCTGATATCTGCTCATGCGGAGAAGAGGGGGACAACTTTCATTACATTTTTGACTGTCCACTGACAGCAGCTCACCATCTTCGTTGCCCTATGGGCACACCCCATCAACAGCGTCTCAAACAAGCTCTTGGACTGCGTCATAGCACCGCACGTCTCTCCGCAATATTCCACTCCTTATCGACGGAAGGCTATTTATACCAGAACATATTCTAATTTGCATCGGCCCGTCTTCATGTACTGCCCCCCCTTTCCCCCCTTCTTGTATACTATAATATTTGCAACATTCCACTGTTAAATGTTCTACTGGCCTAATCCACAGTGTGTTTTAGTATTGTTAACTCCGACTATATGGAGTAAATGTCACAGTTTAAATTATTCACCATATGCTCAAAGTTCTCTATTCCACTCTCCTCGTCTTCCTGTACAACTGCTAATATAACCTTCTGTGTAACTCTGTTTTTAATGAGAAAGTGCAAACTGCTAACTTTATGTGATTATATGTTTCAATTATTTTATGTCTTTGTGTCATTATATGTTGTAAACGTTTTATGCTTTGTGTTACTATTTGTTGTCGTATGTTTTTGTGAAAATTAGGTATTGTAATTGCTATAATTGTTCAATAAAAAGCCTCGAGGATGCCGTATCAGGTGAAGTCACAACAATGACAGGTACTGTGGCCCCTCGAGGAGTGAAGTGAAGTGAAGTGTCCATGGATAGAAATAGCCGAGTTGGCGGTGTATTGCATGTTTCTGCCTTAGCCCTTGCTTAGTGGCGATTACTTACTGCTTTATAAAAGTAATATATTTAACACTATTATTAATGCTAAATGCTAAACTATATTATTACATGTTGATGCATTTTAAAAGTTTCAGTTTGTGCATGTACTTCTGAATAAAATATAAAATTCACGTTCTTTGCAAATATAAAAGCAATATATTTAATGCTATTATTAACCCTTTAAGCGGTCAATTATTTTACCAGAAATGCTTCCAAAAAGGCATATTTTTTATTGCATATAGTAAAGTAGCATACTTAACAGAATAAGAATATTAAGAATTTTTTAATTTTTTTTTTTCATTTTCAATGCTTTTACAACATTTTTAATTTTCAATTTTGGTCACAAAACCCCGAAATATTTGCTTTTTTCAAGTACATTCTGCATGCAATAATGAATGGCTTACAAATTATGCAAAAATTTCTCTCACACTTATTGTGAATTTCGAGGTTTACAATTTTCCGAACAGTTCGGGCAAACCAGAAAAGGAAATCTGAAAATATCGTTGCACGTACTCCGTACGGGCAAACCAGATGAGGCCAATTTCGGGTAGCACGTACACCGTACGGGCAAACCGTTTAAAGGGTTAATACTAAAAGCTAAACTGTATTAAATTTTGATGTATTATTTAAGTTCCATGAAAACTTATGATAGATCATGGTTAAAAGCTTTATAGTTTGATTAACCTTTTAACTGTCATGCCCGAGATAGTCTCGGGCACAGCACTGGTGTTCGAAAATGTCACGCCCGAGTATTACTCGGGGTAATTTTTTTTTTTTTTTTTTTAGTGCATCGTATTGTTATACTCGAATATATATCGGGAGACGTTTATTTCGGCTTCATCTCTTTGTCAAACCCGACTGTTTCTCGGGTTTGTGCTTGGAAAAGTGTTTCCAGTTATACCACACAAAACTGAATTACTAAAAGGTATTCACTTTTATTTATTTAATTTTTTTTTCATTTATTTATTTTTTAGAAAATAATATTTTTTTTTTTCATTTTTAGAAAATAATGCTCCACTAGAAGCGAACTTTACAACTGCCATGTTGACTGGCAGCCGCCTCAAGCAAATATGCAGTGGCTACAAAACTTTAAATATTTTACCCATGTGCTTCAAAATATCAATTTTTAACTACTAAGTTTGTTTTATTTTGTACTAAACATTTGATTTTTGCAATAAAAAATTTTGACAATTTGTGCACCCAAATCATCAAAATAACTTGACAGTTAAAGGGTTAACTCTAAACGCGTATTTTTAATTTTTTTCAAATTATGATTTATTTATTTTATGTTTTCATTTTACAGCTACAAACTTGTCTTCCACTTTCTATAATCCCCACTGGAAAATATAACTGTCTGCTAAGTTATATTCAGTTGCGAAAATTAAATCAAACGTTAAAAAATTTGACTCACATTGTGTTTTAACATCAAAGGTTATTTATTGCTATTGGAATTTAATGTCAGTTAGTTTCTATAGCTTCCTAATGACAGCGCTGAAATTAGATAAAACTGCCTCCTCGTATTCAGTGGAACATTAAGTTGTCTCACTAATTCCTTTTCAAATCGTCCAGAAAACTAAAATTTATTCTTTGCATAATATCGCATCAGATGTTTCATTTACAAAATGCCATTATTTCACTTACGCTGACACTAATCTCTTGTTTCATCGCTGCTTTACGATGCCTGGAACAAGAGAACAAGTAGAACAATAACAAAAAGGTTCGGGGTTTCAGCAACGTAATTTAGTTTATGCGTTTCGAAGGATTAATATTTAAAATGGACGGAGATAGCTTTACGCCTTGATTAATCTTTTGATTGATATTAGTTGAAGTAGAGATATTTTTTAAATTTGCTGCATTCAATAACACAGTTTCGGTAAATTTACATTTTGTTTGTTAAAATTGACTGCAGTAGTCTGATGTACTTTTCGCGAATGACTCGGATTTCAAAAATCAAAACTGAAAAGAGTGCATCAATTCTTTGCAATAAAATATTAGTGAAATGGAATGCAATGTAATTAAGCTAGGCAGTCAGTTAGATGGACTAGCATGCCCGTTGAGAGTATACTTGAATTGGTTTTGATTTACCGTAGGTTAAACGGGTGTTTTTATTTTCTCTTGTCATTTCACAAGTTTTAATTTCTAGACTGGTTGAATTTTGCGGAAAACTTTCTTCGAGTTCGCAGATGTGGATTTATAGAATAGAAATTCACATACATTTTATACATCAATAATTTTATTTCGCTGCTTAAATTACTTTAAAAGAGTGGACCATCATTAATAAATAAATTGAACCAAACATATTTTGTCACAATAAACATTTTTTCATCATCTTTTATTAGATTTGCTCTGCCTTAGGTCTCTGGGATACACTTTTTTACCGTTTCCAAAAACAAAACTGAATAATAGTAATGATAAAGTTAAACTCTTCAATAAAGTTTGTAAATTCAATTCAAGGTTAAACATGTGCAAGTATGGATTTGTGAATTTTGGGCATTTGAAAATTTTCAAGTAATGCAGATTTTTAAGATTCTTCTCGACATCAACTAAAAAGCTTTTTAAATGTAGCTTTTTACATGTAGGGGTCATTCCACGTCAAGTGATCCAAAATCTGAGAAAAATTTTACCTTACATTTTTGTATTTCTTTCACATTTGGCTCATCAATTGTACCCCTTGAGGTAATCAAAAGTCTCAATTTTTGGATTTTATCTCTATTATTTTTTCATTTATGAGACTTTAAACTTTGGAAAAACCCTCGTTTTTCCATGGATAAGGGTACATAAAAGGGACCATAACTCGGCACCAAATATAGATAGAACGATTTGGTAAATGGCATTTTAAAGTACGTTAGCTGCCGCTTAATCGGATATGCAACATGACTAATTTGATAAAAATTTTCTTTTTCAAAAAATGAAATTTAAATTTCAAATTTAAATTTCTCAAAAAACATATAATGAATTTTTTTGAAAAAATTCTCAAAAATTCTTGTGTATTTCATCTATGTTTGTACAAATTTTTAGATTGGGATCTCAATGGGATCATATTTTTTTGAATTTTTGAATAAAACTGTATAGGAAAAAAATGATATTTTTTAGATTCTATTTATTTAAATACTAAGTTCTCTTGCTCGTGATGGTCTAAAAAGTAGTAAACAAACATGAATATGTTTAAAGTGAGCTGGCATGAGCTTATAGATTTGTCAGGTTCACCCCCTACCCCTTTCTTCCCCGCACAACCACTCTTTTTTAATTCAAAACTGTTCAAAATGTTTAAAAAAAACAAAAACTCTTTGATACAAAATGAATAGTAAACTTATTTAAAGTGGGGAAATGGGTTTCCTTATAACTAGACGAAGTATCCCCCTCCCCACCCAAATATACCATTCACACTATACTAATATGACGTCTAACCTGGGGATTGAGTTGAGGATTATTTTCAACCTAGGTATATATATTGTTTTTCAGACGAAGTGTTTCTTTTCGATCCGAACTTCAAAGTGTACTTCCATTCAATATCTGAAATTTAACTTTATGATTCATTTCATCTTCTACCCCAGCACCAATCTTCAATTTTGAAGGGAGGAAATAAATGGGTCGCCCCAATATCATAGCAAACAGCAAAATAGCACTGTTTCGCCTTGTTCTCATCGTTTTTTCTATTCTTTTCGCACAAAACTGAAAATAAATCAAAATATCAGATCATATGTCTGTGTCCCCATAACTATCTTTCCACATTATCTAGTGTGCAGCTGTTATTTAATTTTTTTAATCGTTTGTGTTCTTTTTCATTTTGTTGTAAAGGAAAGTAATGCAGCAAGATATATCTATATATATATATATTAAACAAACACTGCTTTTTTGAGCACAACCTCACATGTTGTTTAACTTCTTTACAGATTGCTCCCCCCCCCCTTACCCTACCTTTCCACTCCAAACTTTTATTTTTTTTATCATCCCGCCTAGCCCCATTTCAAAGCCTTAGTCTCTACTGATGTCTGGTAGTGTTTCAGTTTGTTCTGTTTGTTACTCTTTCCTATTAGCTCATGAGCTTTGTCCAATAAGAGAAAGGAAAGGCAGTGATGGGGACTGACATATAACGTGACACTTTAATTTCTTTTCAGTTTTGTGTAAAAATAATGGGAAAACATTATGAGAACAAGGGGAAACAGTGCTATTTTGCTGTTTGCTATGATCTTGGGGCGACCCATTTATTCCCTCCCTTCAAAATTGAAGATTGGTGCTGGGGGAGGGGATGAAATGAACCATAAGTTTAAATTCAGATTTTGAATGGAAGTACACTTTGTGAAGTTCGGATTGAAAACGAAACACTTCGTCTGAAAAACAATATATACCTAGGGGGAAAATAATCCTCAAATCAATCCCCAGGTGAGACGTCATATTAGTATAGCGTTAATGGTATATTTGGGTGGGGGAAGGGTTGTACTTTGCCTTGTTATAAGGAAGCCCATTTATCAACTTTAAACAAGTTTACTGTTCATTTTGTATCAAAGAAGCTTTTTTTAGCATTTTAAACAGTTTGGGGGGAAAATGGTTGGGTCAGGAAGGAAGGGAGGGGGAGCTGACCAATCTACAAGTTAATGCTAGCTCACTTACCTAGAGTAAAAATAATAGTCAATTCAATCCCCAGGTTAGACGTCATAATAGTACAGCGTTAATGGTATATTTGGGTGAATCAGGGGGATACTTCGTCTAGTTAAAAGAAACTCATTTACCAACTTTAAAAAAGTTTAGTATTCATTTTGTATCAAAGAGTTTTTTTTTAAACATTTTGAACAGTTTTGAATTAAAAAAGAGTAGTTGTGCGGGGGAGGAAGGGGGAGAGGGGTGAACCTGACAAATCTATAAGCTCATGTTAGCTCACTTTAAACATATTCATGTTTGTTCACTACTTTTTAGACCATCACTAGCAAGAGAACTTAGTATTTAAATAAATAGAATCTAAAAAAATATCATTTTTTTCCCTATACAGTTTTATTCAAAAATTCAAAAAAATATGATCCCATTGAGATCCCAATCTAAAAATTTGTACAAACATAGATGAAATACACAAAAATTTTTGAAAATTTTTTCAAAAAAATTAATTATATGTTTTTCGAGAAATTTAAATTTGAAATTTAAATTTCATTTTTTGAAAAAGAAAATTTTTATCAAATTAGTCATGTTGCACATCAGATTAAGCGGCAACTAACGTACTTTAAAATGCCATTTACCAAATTGTTCTATCTATATTTGGTGCCGAGTTATGGTCTCTTTTATGTACCCTTATCCATGAAAAAACGAGGGTTTTTCCAAAGTTCAAAGTCTCATAAATGAAAAAATAATAGAGATAAAAATCCAAAAATTGAGACTTTTGATTACCTCAAGGGGTACAATTGATGAGCCAAATGTGAAAGAAATACAAAAATGTAAGGTAAAAAACGTTGGATCACTTGACATGGAATGACCCGTAGGGAATGCGAGGAAAAAGAATCAGCGGGGCAAATTGAAACGGTAAAATATTTTCACAGTTTGCTGCGCCACCTATCTAGCAATATTTTGACTCAGCTCCTAGACAAATAGTTGATTCTTGTCAAAAAATAAGTAGCTCCAAAGATCGACGAAAACGATTATACAAGCCATTTTCAAAATTTGATACCATTATTGTAATATTCGTGGTTTTTCAAAAACATTTCTTGGTATTATAAAATGATAAATTTTTTATAATTATCATTTGAACTATTAATTGAGATCTACTGATGTACAGTCCAGTCCTTATTTAGTTTATATTGAACATTTTTTGATTTTAAATGTGCAATGAAATTTGTCAAGTGCAAGCGAGGCAAAGTGAATGGGGCAAAGTGAAATAGTTCATTTCGTTTACTTATTCATTCATTCATTAAATCACTTACATATTTCTTCATTTATCAATTTATTTACATTCTTTTACTTAATTATAGACTTATTTACTCATTGAATAACTCTTTTTTTATTCATTCTCTATTTTGTGCACTCATTTATTTTTTCTCATATATTAATTAATTCATTTATTCATTTATTTACTTATTCGTTTATTTTTCATTACTAATTATTTCTGTCATTTATTTACGCACTCATTTGATGAAAATTATTGTTAATAGTTTCATGGAAAATTTTTCATAACAAAAATATTTTGTTTTTCACTTTGCCCCATAATTTTTTGAGGGGTAAATTTTCCACATTTTTTGAAAGTACAAATAACTGCCAAAGATGAAAAATATTTCAACGAAAGTTGCATAGCAAAATACATTATTCCTTCTTTGTGTACAACAATTTTTAGAACAAAATTCCCATTTTTTCCTTTTGAAGCAGGTGAGTGAACGTAACTATTTTTCTTTGCCCCACATTCCCCTACTTGTTTTTTAATCAAAATATAGTATAATTCGGTTTCGAAACGTGTCAAAAAAATTATGACTCACTGAAAATTCCTCTTTTTTCCGTTTTTAACGACTTAAGAAATAATACTAATTAAGAAAATAATACCCTGTATGCCAGAGATTTTCCTCCAATCCAAATCCAATGCCGTGAGTTCCTTGATAAAGCTAAAATCTTAAGTCGTACGGTTGTGCTCTGTGGTTCATTAACGATCCTCTCTCCAAGGCGTGGATGTTGGAATTGCTGATGATTGTCCTGGAGTCCCAGGGCTCCACTTTTGGAGCGAAGAAATAGAGAATCGAGAGAAACGGTGATGTGCGGATCAATGTACTATAATAGTTTCTAAAGATCTTGCCATTCTGATGGTTCTGAGGAGCCATTAGAAAAGGAAATAGGGCTGAATGGGATTTTGGTCCGCTATCGATTTTTGATTTTTCACCTGATGAGGAGGAATACACAGTGGCTGCGAGGATAACAGCTGCGTCATATTAATCTGTGGAATATCGGAGCATGAAATAAGTTTTGTGAAGAGAGAAAGTTTGGAGGAAATTCGTAGGTGTCTGAAGAAAAGTATGTCAAAAAAGCTTTAAATTCATTGCTCGTTATTAAAGAGCTTAATTCAAAAGCAAGAACGGTTGCACCAGTTAAAGTAGTATAAAGCAGAGGTTCCTAAATTTCTTAGGCCACGGAATTTTTAGGGATTCGCATTTACATCAAGTAAACAAATTCGCGTTAACGACTAGATGGCAAAACGTTAACGATCAAAGGAAGTCAAATACTACACTGCAAAAAATAAACCGTTGTTTTTACAGTATATTACTGGCAGCAGAGGTTCCAGTTTAGAACTAAAATGCGCAGTAATAAACTGTAAAAATCGCAATTTTACAGTTTATTACTGTAAAGCAGCAATTTCAGTTTATTACCACAATTTTACAGTTTATTAACACAAAAATAGCTGCTTTATACTGTAAAAACAACAGTATACTACAGCTATTAAATATTATACAGCAGTATAATACAACTGGCAGCAAAAGTTCCAGTTCAAAACTGTAAAATACACAGTAATAAACTGAAATTAGCAATTGCACAGTTTATTACTGCAAAGAAGCAATTGTACAGTTTATTAGTGTAAAATTAGCAATTTTACAGTTTATTGCTGTAAAATTAGCAATTTTTACAGTTTGTTACTACAAAATTAGCTGTACAATACTGTAAAAACTACATCCATTTTTTACAGTGTAGTTATTCGCAATCACAATTACTTTCTTCTATATAGGAAAAATTTGAGAAGGAAACTTGGGATTTCGCGAACACACTTTGGGTATCTCTGGATTAAACAAAGATAGTATAAGAACTTGAATGATTTTGCTCCAATTATGTAGTTCATCGTTATAGTAGTCATTGGAATTAAGACAGATTCAATAATAAGCCTTACTAAAGTGTTCTTGATTCCATGTGACTCGTTTGAACATTTCAGAAATCTGGCAAGCCTGTTTATAGACGACTCTTTGCATATCTTTATATATATATATAACACAAACTCCAAATATGTGTGCCCGGGGTAAACTAGGAAATTGCAGGATCGATTTCGTTGAAATTTTAACAGTAGGAGCTGGTTAGCCCTAAGAAAGCTTATAGAACTTGTATAATATAGATAATTAAAGTTTTGAAACTCTTGTGGCACTACGTTAAACTTGTATCGTCTTGTATGTTTTATCGATCTTTTGTTTCCATCTTGATGCTCTAACTTAGCCAGACTTATCCCTAAGCGTCTTATTTACTACATTTTAAATTAATTAACACGCAAATGCGATACCGCGATATAAATCTGAAATTTTTGTCCAACCCATGAGCTTTTAAAAATATTTGAACACAATCTTGAAAAATGTAGCGCCCTTTTTAAATGTAACTGTTTTATGTTTTACAGACGAGTACAAAACACATTATTAATATTAGGGATGCACCGATTAATCGGCATTACCGATTAATCGGCCATAATCGGCCGCATCGCCGATTATTAATAATCGGTAAAATCGGGCCGATTAATCGGCCAAAAAATATTTTGAAAAAACTATTCTTCAAAGTATACCTTCACTAAGAAACTAAGATAAATAATTTTATTTACAGTAATAATAATCCTCACAGTTGATATAAAGTTTTTAATAAATTAATTCTCCTACTTTGAATACATATACATAGACAATGTTGCAACATTTTTCATGTGGCGACAGTTTTCTGCTTAGTACAGTGCTTTTATATAGCCTCTAATTTGCACAAAGAATAAAAGTCTTGAATTAAATTGCTACTAATTATTAAAAAAATTAAATTAAAAGTACTTCTAAATTGGAGTGTACACCGCAGACTCCCACTCCCCTTTTTTTGAATTTTTAAGTCCAATTAACATAACTAACAATGTGTTAATGTAATGGGATTGACAATAATATGAAAATTAGTTCTAAGAAGTTTGATAAAATATTGAAATTATTTTGTGAAAATCAGGAAAATGGGAAAAAAAAATTTCTCTCGGAAATAAATTATATACTATTTTTAAACTCGGAACTGTATAAGAGAGAAAAAACGGCGATGGTAAAATTGGTAGTATTAAAAACAATCATCCTTATCATTAATCGGCTCAGCCGATTAATCGGCCGATTATCAACGGCCGATTAATCGGTAATCGGTAATCGGCCAATTTGCTTATCGGTGCATCCCTAATTAATATCTTGAAAAAAAAAAATATTTATAAGGTGTATGAACTGTTTTGATTTCTTAATGGAGTAATTAAAATTGTTCATCTTAATCCATCACTCATTATGTCGAACGTGAACTTATTTCTACCTGAGATAATTAAATTCTTTTCACACAGTCCCGTTTTTATTACTTTAAAAATTACGTTTTGCTTATCAAGAAGCCATTGCTGTTACAAAATAAAATCAATAAGCTTTATGTTCTTTCTGATACAAATAGTTTAAGTTCACAAAATATGATTTTAAATTTGAACCTTTTTCTTTTGAAACCTTAAGTTAATTCTCCAAGTTTTCAGTCTAATCAAAAAAACTAATTAACGCTGGTTTCATATTCCGTTTACCCAAAAAACGAAAGTTCGTCTTTTGAATTACTAGAAAAACTTCTTATTCAAATAACTAAACCTTTCAAAAATCCTTTCCACAAAATTAAACAGCACCTTGTTGAAAATCTTAAATTTTTAAAAGAATGTCAGAGTAATTTTTAAAAAATCTCCAGAAGACCTAATTAAATTTTACAAACGCTGGGGCAAATAAAAGAAAGTTGAAAATCGATTCTTGAGTTTAGCAAGAATAAACTTTCTAAAGAAGTGAGCTGAAATTAGCCAGCCGGCTTTTGTGTTTCATTAACCTAGGATTTCAGTCAATATTTTGTCTTTTTAAATGTGAAATTCATTTATGAGAAAGCACTTTGCTGAAGGCATCTGCTTTTAATTACATTACATTTTTAAGTTTCTGACTTTATTTTTGAAGTTTGACGGATGAGCTAAGTATTTAAATATTAAAATTTAATTCTGAGACTTTGTGAATTATTAAATTTAGTAATATTTGTTGATGGTAGAGTTTGCGGTTCTAAGTATCGGAGTTTAAATGGAGAAGTTGCTATGCATTAGATCTGGTACTAACTAAATGCATTAATAATTAGTCGCCACTTTAGTTCGTATCTTATATGCATACGTGTTATAAAGAAAGTAGTTTCTTGAATGTAAACAAAGTTGTATTTATATGAAGAGCATATTTGAGCATTTGGTACATACAAGGGCCGAGTTAAAAATGTTTCAAGGCATGGACGGTGGATTTTATTACGTATCCTTTGCTACACATATAAGCTAACAAATGCTTTGGACTTCAATTGCCAAACTTTTCCGGAGCAGAGCCCTGAACCTCCCTCCTGCTACCATTTAGTCTAAAAATGTCTTTTACGAACTTCAATACTTTTAATTTATCAGTAATGAGTATCTCAAGGGAGGGGCGATTGCCTTCATCGCCCCACCCTTGCATCCGTCCCCGGGTACATATAATGTTTTAAAAATAAAAAAAACATAATTATTTTACAGATAAAGGCCTTGAGCAAGCGTAGTAGTCATAGAAATCAGCATCTCTCCGCGGTCAAGCTTTACCATACAATGTCTTATTGAGCAATAAGGATAGCTATTCAATTTCATTTGACCGTAATTGGCGTTGTGGTTCTCTTTTCAGAGTGCACCCGAAGCCTGTCTGCCCATTCACCTGCTCCAGGTGCAGATCCTCCTCCGTTTTTCTGCCTCCTGTACTCCTGGTGATGGCGTCCATGCAATGCCTCCTACAGCTAGAAACCGTTTCATCAATATGTCACGTGGTCTAGAGAGGGCCAGTCTCCCAGTGCATGCTGCTAACGGCGGAAGATGGGGAAAGCAACTTATGCTTTCTGAAATTACAAAGTTAAAATGCATACCAGAAGCGAATCACAGAAACAAATTTCCTATTTTCATGAGTCATATTTTTAAGCATGTTTCGGCAGTTTATTTTTGTAATTTGTCTTTTTTCTAAATATTATTAGATATAGGGGGCGGTGGTCCATGTCTTTCTCACACAAGCCCTTGCCCACACACACACACACACACACACACACACACACACACACACACACACGCACGCACGCACACACGCACGCACGCACGCACGCACGCAAGCACACACACACACCTATCACAATTCATGATTGCGAAAAACATAATTTGAATTCAAGATATCAAAATTCAAATTATTTAGTTACTTTTTTTTATTTTGCATTTAATACTAATACATAGCTTAGTTTATTTAAATGCAAATTTAATCCAGAACTCAAACGTCTTCAACTTCTAAATTAATTTAACGTTCTTTGTTTTGGTAAATGTATTTTTTGTTACTGAAAGCTGTTTCCATTCACAGCCATAACTGATTAATGTTATGTCTTAACTAGAAAACAATAAAAAAGGAGAAAAATAGCTGTCTTTGTGTTAAAAAAAAAGTTGCTGTCATTTGGAGAAATAAGCTATTCAATACAACAGCGTTTGTGTCTGGATTACTTTCTTTCTGTAGATTTACCGAATGAAAAATTTATTGGAGTATGGAAATCTACATTTGTTTATAGATGTTTTTTATCCCCTGTGTGATTGCTGATTTTTAAGAAGTGGTTCTGAATTAGACGACAGCAAATATTTGAGTTGCTTCTTCTTGTAAATCTGGGATTTTTGAAGCACCTTTAAACAAATAATTATTTTAAGAACAGTATAGAACAAATATTACCCTTTTCATGTCATCGGTATTGTTGCATTATTTACAAAAAACATCACACTTTTATTTACTTAAAAGCTTGGATTTTGCTTTCTGTGATTAAAAAAAAAAAAAAAGTCCTTTCCCTATGAAGCAGTCTTCATTATTATATTAAAAATGCGAACTTGAATACTTAACGTATTTGAGTTAGATCAACATAGTATTTTGTTGCAAATTAAAGAAATAATAAAAAAAAAAACTGAAAGACGTTATTGGATATACTAGATCCCCTTCATTATATAAATCCGCCATTTCGGACCAAGAAAGTTAGATGGATTTACGTCTTCGGTTGGTTTTCTTTTTCCTTTCAAGTTCGTTTTATGGTCGTGTAGGTATTTTTCTCCCAAAATGGAAAATTGTATTTCTAAAATGATAATTATATTTAGGCTCTAATGACATCTAATAACTTGATTGATAAAAATAAAATAAAGTAATATTTCAAAAGTAAAACGTAAATAAATACATAAAATAGATTAAAATATTTTGCAATTTTAATGTTAGGTTTACCTTCTAAAAGGCCTTGTCTAGTGGTCAGAGAAGTCTGACCCGGATGGTGTGGTCCCGGGTTCAAATCCCGGCTCCGACATGGATGTACTTTCTCTCTTCTGTCCTTTTCCGTTCTTTGTGTGAATGTGTTGTTGTAATGTGAATGGATGCCCACCCTTTAATCGGGTCCCTGCCCAGGTAGCACAAATAACCTTTAAACGTTTTATAAACGTTTTTAAGCGGTTGTTACAGCGTTAATAATCATTTCACAACCTTTAAAAAACGAAGTGCGCTACTTCGGTGTGGCATATGTGTGTAGTGTGGAAGTCGGACTGCACACTAAATGATGGTACGGTTGGAAAAGTGAAGCAGCGCATCCCTAATTGCCAGCCTAGCTGGCACAAGACAGCAACATTAACAACCTTCTGAAGGGGATGAATATTTTTGCACATTATGTATATTTTAGAGTTAGCAATATTTCATCTCAAAAAGTTTTGTGATCTTTAATCTGAAAATTTTCGTAGCATTTACCAAGTTGAATACAAAGTTAGCATTAAAACTTACGTTTTAGAAATAGTAAATGAAGCAAATTTATTAAAAATAATAACAATTACAAAAAATGAATAAATAAATAAATAAAAAGTAAAAAAAAACTAAAATAAATAAATAAAACCACAAAATTGAACATACTTAATTGGGTGAGAGATTACACAACTTTGTCTCTTTTGGGAACATTTAATGCTTTTGCTAATAAATTGTAAGACTATTATTATTATACTTTACTATAATTAACTAGTAAAACTCGAGACGTGTTTCTGTGCCCCAGTATTTTCTCTTCGAAATAACTATAATAGTGCAGGAGAATGCGCAACGTTTACACAGCAGTCGAACAAAATAAAAAAAAAAAAAACAAATTTGACTGTTTGGAGCATGGGATGGAACTAAAGCTGTTTTTTCCAAAATACAAATTTTGCTCTTTTTGACTCTAATTTAATTAAGATTAATATAAATTCACTAAACAGAAGATTTACAACTTTTTTCAAAATTTAAATTATTGTACCAGATGGTAGCTTTTTTTTGCGTGAGTTAAATTTTAGTTACAGTTGCTGAGTTAATTAGAGAAAGAATTTAAAATATTTAGGATATATGCAAGATATACCCTTACGATGTCACTCAAACTTCTTACCTTACTTAAATTGTTCTGGGGATATTAAAAGAACAATGTTGATTTCTAGTTGTTAGAAAAATTAAATCTTTAGTTAAAAGACAGTGATAGCTATGTATATCATTGATAGTATACCATTATTGTTATGCATATTTCACTTACCAGTTGATTTATAAAAGTATTTTATCCTAAGGTTGGGTGCATTTTCACTATTTTTCTCTCTGTAACCCAAAGAAAGTCGCAAAGAAAAAACTTTGGAAGACGACCAATTCTAAGAAAGAAATCACTACAGACTCAAAGTAAAATCTCTAAAAGAAAAGATGCAACCAACCTTTAATAACTGAGCAAAATATCTTCAAGGACAAACCTTCTCAATAACCTAAAATGAGTTACGATACTTTCTTATATAGCGTTTCTCAACCTTTTTTGACCAGCGGACTGGTAAGAACTATTGAAAAAAAATCAGACCAGTGATATTTATTTATTTATTAAATTCATTAGGCTTTATTAATCTATTTTTTTTTGCAAAAAGAATAAATAAAAAAATAAATAAATGATAAAAGAAAAGAAAAAAAAAAAAACTTTCGTTCGCGGACCGTTAACATCTTTCTTTTTTACTGACCGGTGAATTTTTTTCTTTTTCTTCTTTCTTTCTTGGGGGAAAAACAATTATGTTGTTGTTGTTTCTAATACCACTCGGGTATCCGAGCCCGAGTAGATGAAATCTGCTCGATTTAAGGCAGGAAAGATACGGCTTCCGTTTTTAAGAGCACCATTTAGGTGGAAGATCGATTTAAGCTCAAGAACATGCCATAAGGACCCGTTCATAGGGTAGGCCATCCATTCATAACTCACTTTCACACGCACAGAAAGGACAATGACAGGAGAGAGAGAAGGTACGCCCATGCCCCAGCCGGGACTCGAACCCGGGGACACCGCATCGCGGTCAGACGTCGCTGACCACTAGACGAGGGGGCCGGCAACAATTCTAGGACCATTAAATACTTGCGGAAAAAAAAACCTCGAACTGCGGAGGTTTTTATCTTCTTCTGAAGTAAATGAACAAAATAAAACTTTTCTTATCTTCAAAGAACTTTCGAAAAATATACATATGTTAAGAATAAAATAATTACTATAAAAAGTGCTAAGATTAAATAAAAAAAAAACGATCCTGATTGCCGACCTCATATTGAAACGAACTTCACTGGTCAGAAAAAAACATTTTAAATTTAATTATATTTAATTGTTTTCGAGAGGACATGGTAAACACGAAAAAGGAAAAGTAATTCTTACTAGTAAAATTTGCTGGTCACAAGAGTAGAATAAAGAGCAAAAATTGAAAACGCTTATACTAAAATCAATTACAAGTATTTTAATTGTAAACAAATAGAAACTGGCAATAGATAATAATTTTAAATCATTGTGTTTTCCTCCCTTGTCAGCCAACAATGACAACAGCTTTCAATCGCGTGAATAAAGGCTTAGCCGCATTTGCTATAAAGCGTTATAATTCGAGGTATGTTTAGCACGAAAGTTCCAAACACATTCTATTAGACGCAGAAAAAAATTATCATTCTTTTGGTACTATTGTTTTAAATTTGTATGATTCCTCTTCAAAAGTCGCGAAAAACGTTTTAAAGATTCTTAATTAATATCTTTGTGAATGAATGTTATCCGAAGACGAAACCTAGCTAACAACACTCTCGATCATTTTCCTTTAAAACATTTTCCCCTTTAAAATCGCTTTATCCGTTTAGTCGCTAGACTGCCACATACAAATATACAGCTAGACAGACACGTCAAACTTTTAACTGCCTTCCTTATTGCGTAGGGGGTTTAAAAATATACACTGTTAAAATTTTTCCTGAAATTTTATGGTAAAAGTTACTGGCATCCATGTTGCCAGTAACTTTTACCGTAAAATATTTTTTTACCGTAAAATACGGAAGAGAAAAAGATAATTAAAAAGCGGGAGACACGAACGACAAGGGTCGAACCGGGGACCCAATTTTTTCGCACTGCTTTACTATCCACGGTACCAGATGAGACACATCAGAAGAGCGGAAATAGGGTGTCATCTGCATCGCACGATAAGTCACGTGGTGATCAAATGGCGCTGCAATCGCAATTTTTTTATCGGTACAATTCACTGTAAAAAATTTCCGTACGGTAAACGCTACATTTTACAGTAGCATTTACCATAAAATCTTCCTGAATTTTTAAGAGTGTACCCAAATAATAAACATTGCGGAAAAATCATAGAAAGTTGCGAAAAGTAATCACAAAATTCACGGAAAAGATGTATATGAAATTATTATTATTGTTTTTTTTTCTTTCTTTCTTATTTAACGTGGATGAGCAAAAATCTCTGAGGACTGATTAAATTTTTCCGCTGACCGTTACCGGTCCTCCGGACCACCAGTTGAGAATCGTTATTCTAATACGTACTTATCTCGATTTCAGTTTGACGTTCAGATTAACCTTTAAAAATAGAAGCGAAAGGAAAAATTTAAGCACAAATTATGAAAGAAGAAACTGAAACCCGAAAGAGACTCAGAAGTCTTTTATTATTCATGCAACCAAAATATGCCTCATGTCTCTTTTATTATTCTTGTTCTTTGAAACTTGCTAAAATATTTACACTCAGGAAAGTTTGAAAATGCATAATTAACTAAAAGAAAAACTGATTAATAGTATGGGAATTTAAATTCAAAACAGCATAAAACAAAAATATTAAAGAGCACGGAAGTTTTTGAAAGACATTTAGGATCCAGTTAGGTAGAATATGTTGTTTATAATATATATGACTCAAAAAATAAATTCATTTTTAAAAAACATTTTCGTTGAACTAGTATTACCATATCTCTAAGCTTCTAGTAAAATAAAAGAATCAAAGAACTTAAGTCATTCTTATTCTCGATTTTTGGAAATAAAATTGTTGAAAAAAACTGAAGTTACAAAGATATGCAAAGGAAGTAACGGATTGGGTTTTGAGTATAGGGTGATATTTCTCAGATTTATGGCGAGAAAATATGACACAAAATTTAGTGTAAGCTGGGCAATACTAGAAAGAGTTAGCAGGTTTCTTGTAGAGTCTAATGTGATTTCATTTTTGGCACTTCTATAGACTATTTTTGTAAAACTTTTAAAAGCTGCCAAAATCATTAAACTTATCCCAACTGAAAATAATCTAACAAAATGTAAAATGCTTTTAAAGAAGTAACTAAAACCTCTCGTTATAATATGTGAATTTTGAGTAATTAATTGAAGATCTTGGGGTCGTGTTAGCATAATTTATTTCTTTATTTTCGTAAATTAGAAAAAAAATGTTGCCATATGAAGATTTAATGAGCTCTTTGCACGTTTTTCGTTCTTAGTCCCAAAATGTAGAGCAGAAAAAGACGTGAAAAACGACACCTATGTTTAAATTATACGATCTCTGTGAGAAAAGATATTAATATTTAAAGTTGGCTTTAAAAATTTCGCGGGAAAACACTGCAATCAAGATGGCCGCTGATGTGACGTCACAATGCACAGCGAGTAGAAGACCGATTCGGCTTGCGTTTTAGAGTTGTGGTTCCCTACTTTTGATAAATATTACCTATTTATAAAATTTAGAGCACGGCAGAGACTAAAAAGGGTAGTTATAAGTATTATCTTGTCCCTTGTTGCAAAAATACAACTTATAATACGTCTGACAAGCTATTTTTTAGCGTTCTAAAAGATCCTGCCAAACGAAAAGCGTGGATAAATGCAATGAGAACGGATGAGAAAAAGAACAATAAACTATCCAACAAAACCTCTCATTGGTGCTGTAAGGATCACTTTTCGGCAAGTAAATACGTTATTTCT
Organism: Uloborus plumipes; assembly: GCA_038373865.1. Classification (NCBI taxonomy): domain Eukaryota; kingdom Metazoa; phylum Arthropoda; class Arachnida; order Araneae; family Uloboridae; genus Uloborus; species Uloborus plumipes. The sequence continues at coordinate 37,198 of JAXGGA010005313.1, read as the reverse complement.
AATTTCAATGTTAAATATTAAGAAATAATTTAGCTTTTTCACCGTGTGAGAATAATAGGAACATTTTTAGCAGTAAAAATATCAAAATTGAACTAGTTTTTATACTAATTGATAGGATAATAATTATTAAATATTAGTTTCTGATTTCATAACAAAGATAAAAAATTAATAGTGAATCCAGTTCAACATTTAATTGACTTTTATCACCCAATTTTAAACAAATTATAGAAAAAACTATAATAACCATTGAGGCCAATTTATCTGTACCTTGTATTGCATGGTGTAGTTGGTTTTTCACATCACTATTTTCATAATTTAATACAAAAGCTGCTTTTTTCTTCAGCAGGCCCGAATCGCGAAAGTTTTAGCCTCGAGAATTTTTTTTTCTCAAGTTTCGGTTTTGTTAATTTAAAATTCGCGAAATTTTCCGCTTGCGAAATCGCCGATTTCTCAGTTTCCACGAAAATTACAGCTTGCGAAACTAAGTTATTTTACAGTATTTTCTTCACTGCTTCAATCCCCCCCCCCTCCCAAAAAAAGAGTCATTTGTGCTTTATTTTAAATTTTTATTTATTTATTTATTTTTATATTGAAATGCTGCACAATGAGAGCTTTAATAGAGGTAATCATTAAGCAAGTAATTAAATCAATTATTAAATGTTAACTTCATGATCAATGACAAAAATAACAGGAAGTAGATTTTAATCCAGTTAATAAGGTTTTTATTGGATCATGTTGATTAAGTAACAGAACTATGGCAGGTAGAAATTAAGCTTTACATTCTTGTAGTTTGGAATTATGTGTTGGAAATTGTTTTCCAAATTACTGTGCTTTATTTCTTAGTTTTTCATTTCCACAGAGAGGTCTGTATTTTATTTGTCTATTTTTGTGTTACACACAAAAAAAAAAAAAAAGATTTAATTGAAAATTATGACATGCAATTTTTTTTTAATTTACTTGGATGCTGCATAATGCAATGGAAAATTAAATTATGACAATTATAAAGCTAATGTAATTAAGTATTAAAAATTAAGCAGTAGTTATCTGATTTATGACTCAGTACACAGGAAATCAGTATCGAATTTAGTTAGCATTCTACTGATTTTAGATCGACCAAAGTTTTTATTGGATTATACTGTGCACACAGTAGAACCATGGAAGCAATTGATTGAAGGTTTACAATTTTATACCTTATAATTATGAGTTAGATTTCTTTTCCAAACGACTATTTTTCAGCTCTGAACTTTTCATTTCCAAAGAGAGAGCTGCATTTTATTTTTTATTTACTTTAATGTTACATAATACACTAATGAAAAAATGGTAATTATTGGGCAAATAAGAAAATGCAATTAATTATTAAACATTCACTCCTTGGTCATGATAAAGATAAAAGGAAGTCAATGTCAAATTCAATTAACATTCTGTTGGTTTTGACCACCAAAGGTTTTTAATCATATTTTTCAAACCAGAAAAACCAAGAGAGTCTAATAATGATAGCGAAGTTTTCAGCTAGAAAATAACCATGTACAGTAGATATGTACTTTCTTTTATTTTTAAGTAATTCAATAAGGTCATTAAAACAAGTTATAGCATGACTTTACAGTAAAAACCATGAGTGTACTCCCAATTTAAAATTGTAAACGAGAAAAATGTTCGAACGTACTAATTTAAACTCCACCAATATAATGCTCACATTCCACTGAGGCTGCAGACGTAAAAATGTAACGAAAATACCTTTTTTTTTTCCGTTTCAGTAGTTGAACATTCTTTTTTGCGTAAGAAATCCATTAAAAACTTGATGGAAAATGGGCATTCCTACGTTTTGCAACGACTAAGAAAAATTGTAAAACCGGCACTGAGCGAAGTAAACAATCTCACATCTGCCGAAGACACAATATTTGGCACTCATAACTGTCTATTACAATCTAGAAGGGACACAGCATTTATTAAACACAATAAAAAGCTATATTAGAAGTTTGAAGAACATTATTTTTCCTGACAAAAAGAAAAAAAAACACCGATCATTGCTTTCGCCAGCATACTACCGTAGCGATAACGTAAACAAAGTAGCAAAAGGGCACAGTGACGTCAGGCCAATCACGTTGCGTTTTCGCGTCACGTGACTTTTCGTCAATTTTCTCTCACTTTAAAATTGAATATTAATTAACACAAAGCTTTTTTTGCATGGAAAAGCATATTTTCGGAAATAGTGAGTTATAATTCATCGAAATTAACTTAAATATTGCATATTCCTCACAAGTGCAAACTGCTCATTATTAAAATTCACAAAAAATGTAAAATATTACAAAAAAAAATTCTTCTAAGCTCTAAAGCGAAATGCGAAAATATTGCACTTAAAAGAAATCTAAATCGGCAAGGTTTCCTTTTCAGTCTGTGAAAGTAAATAATGTTAACAACCTCCGGATTCTCAGTTAATTTCGTGAAACTTACATGTTATAACGAGAAGTTTTTGGTTACTTTTTTGAAAAATATCTTATGTTTTGTTAGATTTTTCCAGGTTGCTTGATGAGCTTTCGAAAGTAGCATTTCTTATTTGATGTTGGTCATTGTGTTCTTTCAAATCGTGTTTCTCGTTAATATTTTTTGTTCTACTGATCAGAATGCAATCAAATTTGCTACTAAGTCAGCTTTTATCCTCAAAAACTAAATAATGGATTAAAAATGGGGTTCTTCTACAAAAATTTCAAACATTGTGTTCATTTTACTTTGCCTATAGCCTTCTTACCCATTAAGGCAATTTTAAAGAAGTCCATGTCGATTGACACCTCTCTTTTTCCGTAGTAGGTATAATGGCAGAGTAAATAATAGTGTTTTTTGGCCCCTATCTATCTTGTTTTATCATACCATTTATTATTATGTTTTTTTTAACCATGCAGATGGGATTAAATTTCCATAAGAGCAAATAAAAAGAAATTTTCCTTGCTAACTTTAAAGGAAAACATTACTTCTTCCCTGACTTTGCTACTGTTTTCGTAAAAAGCATTTTTAAATAATCAAAACAATAAAACATTGAAGATATATACATACATTTCAGGTGTTAGTGGTCTTTGCATAGCCGTTCCTTTTGATACAATCTTAAATTTTAATAAGAAAACTGTCTCTTTTCAGTTTGACAAAAGAAATTCAACTATAACAGAGTAACTTTAAAAAAAAAAGAAAAAAAAATGCATCTCTTTCTGAATAAAAAGAAAATGTTTTGAATGAATTAGAAGTTTTGAATAAGCTTTTGAAAACCTTTAATTAGCTTTAAAATGGTAGCAAGAAATATTCTCTGGATTTCTTTAATCTCAAGAATTGATTTTCAATACGAAATGTATAAATTCAAAATGGAATAAAAATCCACGGTGGCTGTTCATATTTTTTTCCATCTATCAAAGCAGAAAAATAGGAGTTTTAAATTTAAGTGCAACTCCATTTATTAAGTTTTCTATAAGAATTTTATTTTTAATTTACTGTCTTTTATGTATTTTTATTACGCGTTAGAGCTCTTCAAAGAAAAATTTATCTGAAGGAGAAAAAAAAGAAAAAAAAAACATATCACAGAATTCAGAAAAGCAATAATTGGCTTTAATACTTAATTATTACTACATTATTACTTATATATCCCATTCAATCATTCTCTGACTTTCAAGTAATTCTTAAAACATTATATTAGTTTTAATTAGCTTTCAAGTTTGAGATCGCTCGGCTTATTCATAAAAGAAATGCTTGAGAAATGGAAGATGGATGTTAAAAGAAGAGACTACTTCAAACATTTTTTCGTAATTCTGTGTTATGACGATGGTTCAAAGTACGTCCTTTAAGATTTTTTTAAATTTTAAAATTAAAGCTTGTGAATAATTTATTTGTAATGTGACAATATCTTTTCGTTCTTTGTTTTGGACGTACAAATGAGACGAACAAATGGAAATAAAGCTTTTCTTATTATTTGGCAGGTATTAATAATAATAAAAAAAATATTATGCTGCACTAAGTTGGTTACGTTGTGATACCTTCTACGAAAAATAATTCAATAAAAGTAATAAGAGTTACTAGGTCATTCCCGTTGCATGTTGCAGATAGTAAGGCAAGATAGTAAGGAATAGTTATGGGCAGCCAATCAGTACACTGCAAACAATGAGCTGTTGTTTTTACAGTACAGTCGATCCCGCTTATTAGAATATCGGTTAAAAGAATATCCCGCTTAATATAATACATTTTCAATGTACCAAACCATTGTAATGCATTTTTTTTCATCCCGGATAATAGAATATCCCGCTTATTAGAATATTTTTTCATGGCAAAATGACTATTCCATTAAGCGGGCTCGACTGTATAATACTCGTAGTTTCGACCAGACTCCAAACTTCTATCCAGACTCCAAAAGGACATGTGATATGAACTAAACACGTGCTGCACTGTCCATCGGTAGATCTTAATCAATATTTAAATAACAATTGAAAGGACTTAATTATGTTGAAATAACAAACAATTTTTTTTGATGAGACACGAAATATTGCAATATGTGTATATATATAGATTGTGCCTCAAACATAAAAAAATATTTTATCATTTCACTTCTCCCCCCACCCCACAAAAGCCTCCCGTTTTGGCGTTTTTACTATAGATAACTTTGGAAAATAATAGATAAAAAATACAGCAGTAGAATATTTCTATTTATATTATTATTTATTTCTTTTTATTGTTATTCAGAGGAACTTCTTTAAAGCTATTTGCTAGTTTGCCATTTATTAAATTTTAAGGCTCTCGATTTGGTAAGCTAAAATTTTTTGATTAGATTGTAAGAAAAAATTCGTGTTTTAATAATTTTCAATACTTTTTTTGCGTATGTCCTGAAAATAACTAAAGTTATCCAGTATGACTATTACTAGTTTTTAATATGCACAATTTATTTCAAAAAATATATATAAATCTTAGTTGAAGGTTTATGAAAATATCACAGCTATAAAAGTGCAATTTCTAAATTCTAATACCGTGAGGATTAGTTTTTCCCATGCATTAGAGTTTCAATATTTGTGTCTAAAAGAAAAACTACCCCCTAAGTATGCCTTTAGCTAGTCATTTACAATATAACTTATAAAAGAAAGTTACGTACACTGAGTTAGAAATAAAATAGAAGAAAAAGGTTGACAAGACATTTTCTGTCTGTAAGGAGATGAAAATTATTTCGAATATGAACTACTAATTGCGTTTTAATTATAATATAAAATACCTTCTTATTTAAAGCGAATCTATTAAAAACTAAACAGCAAATTTATGTTTCATTTTCAGCGCAAAAACAGCGAGATTGAAATTTTCGTAATATATCTTGTTGCATTTAATTATTACTTACATTCATCTCTTCGAGTTGATTTATGCTATAACTTCTTCTAATTTGCTAAAGGAAGAATCAGTAAGAGAATTAAAATTGACAGCTGGAAAAAGTTTTCTTACATTTGACAGGAAACGGAAAATATGTATGCATTTAGTTTTACTTACTGTCTCGGATAAAAGCAGGAATGTTAATGAAATTTCAAAACTATTCAACAATATTACACAGCTCTTATTTTGAGCAGCTTAATTATCATTTATCTCAAATCAACTGATTTACGAACATTAACTAAGCTATAGGAATGTTGCAAATGTCAGCATTATTTAGGGTTGGCAATTATTTAATTTTGGGTTGGCAAGGAAAGCTAGATAATTTAAATTTTTGCACAAAGGTTATCCAGTTTACAATTCTAGCGGAATTAGCTTTTGAACTGTAATCGTGCAAAGTAACTTCATTTAAATTGAATTAGGAAGAAACTAGGACTTTAAATACACTCAGGCACATTGAAAATAGCGACCCAAGAAGAAATCGTCGGATTGATCAGTGACTGCGTCTACAGTGGTGCCAAGCCAGATCAATGTGGAATGTCACAGATTGGCAAAAAGTTGTGTTTAGTGATGAGTCTCGGTTTGTTTTAGGGATTGATGATAACCGTGTACGGGTGTGGAGGCACCCAGGTGAGCGGTACAATTCCTCCCACACTGTTCTACTTCACACTGCCCGAACAGCTGGTGTAATGGTCTGGGGGCCATATCCTATGATAGCCGGTCCAATCTAATTGTGATTCGTGGAAACTTAACCGGCCAACGTTACGTTGATGATATTCTTCGACCCCATGTAGGACCTTTCTTAAATGGTCTCCCAGGGGCAATTTTCCAGCAAGATAATGCTCGTCCGCATACAGCAAGTGTTGCTCAAGACTTCCTACGTCATTTCAGACTCTTCCATGGCTGGCCCGCTCCCCCGACTTATCCGCTATAGAGCATGTGTGGGATGAGCTAAAACGTCAGATGCCACCGTGTCACTCTGTGCGTGATTTGGAGTTGGCTGTCACAAATTTGTGGGCCTATCTGCCTCAGGACAACATCAGGCGTCTAATCAACTCAATGCCGGACCGTGTGTCGGCATGTATTGCAGCTAGAGGTGGTCCAACGCGCTATTGAAGTCGCTCTGTATTTGTGTCCGTTGCACACCCTGTATTCGTTCAATTGTCTTGATTTTGAGATCAAGTGAATCTCTCATCTGTATCATTATGTGTATTAAATTTCATTTCAATCCGATGCTTTCTTCTTGGGTCGCTATTTTCAATGTGCCTGAGTGTATTTAACTGTTCTTCTAGAAGTAAATACAAAACATGGTTGATAATTTGATTTTCATTATATTAATGCAATATTAGATTTGTTTTAGGAATGATGGGGACGTTAGATTGGAAATTTTAGTTGATTCTCCTGTTAACGTTTAACCGAGTGATAACTTTTCTAGCGACTTTGCGATAACGTGTGTTTACTTCGTGCTTATGATCGAAAAATAAATTTGAATTGCGAAATAAGATTATTGTCTTAAAATCTTTGTCATGAGTGAATATAAAAATATCTGGAACACTGAAAAATGAATGCTGTTTTTACAGTATAATACAGCTAATTTTACAGTAACAAACTGTAAAAGTTACAGTTACGAGGTTCCAATTACAAACTTACAGTTTTAAATTGGAACCTCGGCTGCCAGTATTATACTGTAAAAACAACAGTCATTTTTGGCAGTGAAGTGTTCAAACACACATTGAACATCGTTCCTGCTCTTCCGTTGCTTTTCAACCTAACGATATTGTCATTAATCTCAGTGTGTTGAGTCCCAATGTGATGATTACTTTTAGCTGTAAATCGTAATTTTGAGTAACGTGCATCCTTACCAAAACTTTTAAACATTTTGAAAAACAATTTGAAATTGGAAAAAATTCTTGAAAAAAATACAGGGTGATTCAAAAAGAAGATCATAATTTTAAAAATATGTGTTAAATCAAAGAAACGCATTTAAATCTTTCGTTATCATAAAGATAATTTTAACAAATTTTTATCGAAAAAAATAAGTTCACAAATGTTAAATATGACCCCCTCCCAGCACTCGAGCGATATCAACCCGATATTCAAACTCGTTGTACATTCTCTGTAGCATATCGTGTGTAGGAACACGATTATGTAATTCTAAGAAGGACCCATTTGTAGTTTTTTAAGTTTTATTTCACATTCAACGGATACAACATACAAGAGGACAAATAGAACACGACTAGAGACGACTACGCAAAAGTGCAAAGTAACGAGAGACAAGTCGAAGTTTAAGTTATTGTTTTTCTCGCTTATGTGGTGCCATCTCTGAAATTAATAGTGGAGTTACAACATCGTGCGTAACAGTTTGGGTAGCTGCTTTTATTTCTCGTTTTAGATCATCGATACTAGCTGGTACACCGATAAAAAATACTGTAGTTTTTTCAGTATAATACAGGTAATTTTATGGTAATGAACCGTAAAAATTGTTAATTTTACAGTAACAAACTGTAAATTGTTAATTTTAAAGTTTATTACCGTGCATTTTACAGTTTTAAACTGGAACCTCTGCTGTTAGTATTATACTGTTGTTTTTACAGTATAATACTGCTAAATTTTACTGCAATAAACTGTAAAATTACTTATTTTACAGTAAGAAACTGTAAAATTGCTAGTTTAGTTTACTACTGTGCATTTTACAGTTTTAAATTGGAACCTCGGCTGCCAGTATTATACTGCAGAAACAACAGTTCTTATTTACAATAGGAGCAGGAAACAATTGCTAAACATCCAGCAATTAGGTAGCAAACAGTACACTGTACTCTCAACAGTAACTTAGCACCACGTATCTAACGTGAACAGTAAGTAAGAAATTACAAAAGCAAAACAAACATTCGCCCTTGCGAACAAAACGAGTCACCAGAAATCAAATCTGAAAAGAACTAACTGACTGTGTTCAAGGCCAGCTATTTATACTCTCAACGAAATCTCGACAACATTCTAGCAAAATCTGGAGTATTCTGTTCATTCATAACTTGAACAATCCATTCAAGAAACTTCTAGTAATAAAAAGAAAAACCACTCCAAACAAAAAATGTCTTCATACTTATTAAAGTTAGGGTAAGTGTAAAAACTACAAAATGTTACAGGGCCGGTATACCAATGGTAAAAGTGATATCTTCAGATACTTTTGCAACATGTCGCCAGATAAAACCATAACTAGTGAAAATGATGCAAGGCAGGAAAAACAACAACTATTTACAAGATTTGTAACTATATATATATATATATATATATATATATATATATATATATATGTATATATATTCGCAAAAGTTGTTAGTATCTGAGTATTAATTTCTAAAAATAACCTGTGATATTCGATACGAAAGGATTAACATAATGAATTCTGATTTCTCCTTAGAAAATGCTACTTTGTGGCAATGACATCAAATTATTTTCCCCCAGAGAATTTAGCAAAGGAAAATACCTGGAATAAAGTATTTAAATTTTGTTCCTATATTCTAATACGAGGCTTAGTTTTCCTAGAAGATGTTAAGTAGAATAGTTCATAAGCTGTTTACATTTTAGAAATGAGAAGACGTTTTCAATTTTTATTTTATGTTCTGGTAATGATTCGAAGATAATTGCTTCAAAGTCAACTATTGTGAAAATACCGGAATATTTTTCTGAGAATTTTAAAATTATAAATAATGAAATATTGTCATGATGTTAATTAGGGATGCACCGATTAATCGGCAGTACCGATTAATCGGCCATAATCGGCCACTTTGCCGATTATTCATAATCGGCAAAATTGGGCCGATTAATCGGTTGAAAAAAATGTTTTTAAATATTATTCTTTAAAGTGTACCTTCACTAAGAAACTGATGAACGATTTTATTGGCAGTAATAATAACCCTCACAGTTGATATAAAGTTTTTAATAAATTAATTTTCCTACTTTGAGTAACACACATTGACAATAATGCAACATTTTTCATGTGGCGACAGTTTTCTCCATTTTCAAAGAATAAAAGTCTTGAATTAAATTGCTACTGGCTATTAAAATTTTAAATTAAAAGTACCTTCTCCCACGGACCCCCCACCCCCATTTTTTAATTTTTTTTATGCCCAATTAATATAATTAACAATGTGTTAATGTAATATTATTGAAAATAATATGAAAATTGGTTCTAAGAAATTTGATAAAATATTGAAATTATTTTGTGAAAATAAGGAAAATGGAAAAAAAATCTTCTCTCAGAAAAAAATTACTCACTATTTCTAAACTCAGAATTGTATGGGAGAGCAAAAACAGTGATTGTTTAATTGTACTATTTAAAACAATCATTCTTATCATTAATCGGCTCAGCCGATTAATCGGCCGATTATCAACAACCGATTAATCGGTAATCGGTAATCGGCCAATTTGCTTATCGGTGCATCCCTAATGTTAATACCTGTATTTTGTAAAAACTCCTGCAAGTTGATGTCTTTTTATCAGATTATTTAAACGTGCAAGTTGATATTTTTTTATCAGATTATTCAAAAAGAAAGTCATTGTAAGAAACTATTAAAAATTGAAAGGGCAAGTGGATAAAGGTAATATGTGACAATTTTTGAAACCTACTTTTTAAAATGGATGAAGGTGATAAGTCCATCAGTATCATGTCCCCTTAGTCACAGAAATGGATGGTAACTAAGAATATGACCCCGTGTTACCTGTTGAAAAAAATCTATTTAAAAAATAACACAACATTTTTTAAAGCTTTTTCTAGAAAATTAAAAAAATGTCACAAGTCATCTTTATCCATTTGCATCTTTAATTGTTTCTTAAAAAGCAAAAATGTTTCATATTAATAAACTTGATTTAAAAATAACTAGCTGACCCGGCGAACTCTGTTCCGCCTTAAAGGCAATAAATAAGCAAATTTTTGAATTTATTTAGTTTTTTATTATTAGAAAATACAAAAAAAATTAAGTACCTACATTAATGATTCATTATTGTTTCTGTATTTTAGTACATAGGTTGCTCTTACTTAAGTACCCTGTGATACACAACATTTTTTGTTTTATTATCAGGCGCAAAAACAAACAACGCAGATGGTCTTCCGACCCGTGAACTGAACATGCCACATATAATTGACAATGGAAAAAACAGTGATGTTCCAGATTCAAACCACAAACTTTTATGGATTGGCCTTGAGATTTGTTAAAGGTCATGACAAATGCAAGACGGATCGGAAATGGAAGTCTTTTAAATTCAAATTGCATATCGGTTGGGATCATCGGGATCCTCGGAATGAGCAATTATTTCTGACAGCTTATCACATATAAATTTCCGGGGAAGTAACGCGTTAGTTTACAATTTACTTCACAAAAAAGCCAAATAACACTCAACGCACTGCTAACTTACAACCTGTTTACCAACCTGCTAGAACGTGTGCTTTATGTCGCTCAGCCATGAAGGTGTCAAAAAAGGCTTAGTAAGAAGGCCTAGTCAATAAGACATTTTTATCAATTTATGTAACTGACACACATAAATTATAGCCTATGTCCGTCTTCTAGTTCTAAGCTACCTACCCACCAATTTTTAGCCATATCGGTACAGCCGTTCTTGAGTTATAAATAGTGTAACTAACACGACTTTCTTTTATATTATATAGAAGATAGAATAGTAGTGAGAAGAACAACCTCTTCAACTGCAGTCCAGGAGCTATCTCATCAAACGCTTTCCACCTCTCAGCTGAGAGGCGTAAAAACTCTTAAGTGACAATCGTTTCTGACAGCTTATCACATATAAATTTCAAGGGAAGTAATGCGTTTATTTATAATTTACTTCACAAAAAAGTCAAATAACACTCAACGCACGCTAACTTACAGCCTGTTTACTGCTCTCCGGAAGCTGCGAGAACGTGTGCTTTATGTCGCTCAGTTATGAAGGTGTCAAAAAACTCTTAGTAAGAAGGCTTAGTCAATAAGACATTTTTTTTCTATTTATGTAAATGACACACATAAATTATAGCCTATGTCCCATCCTGGCTCTAAGCTACCTACCCACCAATTTTTAGCCATATTGGTACAACCGTTCTTGAGTTATAAATAGTGTAACTAACACGACTTTCTTTTATATATATAGATTTGATGATTTAGTTTTGATTCAATTTTACTTCATTTAAGATTATTTTTGACGAAAAAAGCATGGCATATAGTTACGTAAGTTACAAAAATGTCTAATAAAAAATTTGCAACGACTGTTTTAATAATATGAAATAATTAAGAGCAACAACGAACATGAACAAAGAAATTTCAAAATTTTTACATTAGTTTTCGTTCCATGTATTGTTGCCTCTAAAAATAATAATGTACCGTTTTGTGTCTTACTTTCGTTATTCATTACATTAGGATTTTAATAGCCAAGAGCATGCTTAGTTTTTTTAGTTGTAGTCCCTGTACGCTAAAAGTGTCAGAAAAGTGGAATTGCAGGAAGCGACAAGCAAAAACAGTACCAGACGAAATTTCTACCCTGTTACTTATTCTGGACAAGAAGTAATTCTTCAGCTCATCTAGTATTTATCGCACAAACATATCTGGAATAACTCGTTGTAAATGTTACTGCTGATGAAAAGATTAATAGAAACTTACCAGACACTAAGAGCACTTACAAGAAGTTGTTCACATGTGGGAACTATCAATACCTTCAGCTTTAGGAGGTATAAGTACTGTGCAATGACATATCCTCTGGATGTCACTTTGTGAGTCCTTAGAGACTTTTCTTTATAAATATGGTATTTAGCAAGTTATGGTCTCGTTATGTCTTCCTTTGCAGCAAATGTCGACATTGATAATTAACTACGCTGTTTGAATGCCAAGTGACAAGAGTTTTTTAACCATACTATGAACTCTTTTTGTGCTTTTTCTGTAATACAGAGTTGATAAAAAAGAAATCGTAATCAATGCAAATGGGAAAAACAATGAACTCATCTTTCAAGTTATTTTTAAAATATTCTTAAAGGGTTCGTTTTCTAGGCAAATTGTGATACAACATTTAAAAGCAAAAATAAGATTAAAAATTTAAAGTTTTATAAGGGGAAAACATGTTTCGGAGGCAACAGCCTCCTTCTTCAGTGCCCGGCAAGCAAATGGAATGAAACAATCACATGGGAGAGTTCAAATACAAAAAAGGAAAGAAGATGGACCAATCAGATCTAAGTATGCGCTGAGGTAATATTTGACGTATCAGAATTTGTAAATTTGAGCTAATCGATTAATATTTAAGAAATATGCGGAGCAGCAAAATATTCGTTACAGAGATTATTTAATTTTTTGTGAATATAAGAGGCTTCTAGAAAATCTAATTCACCTACAGTAGTAGGTCTGCAAAGGATTTTGGCTTCTGAGAAAACAAAATTATGCCCTGTGTCTCAACAATGTTTGACAATAGACGATTTACTGAGTTCCTGTTTTTAACATAGTTTTCATGTTCCTTTACACGGAATTTTAATGATAAAATTTCTTGTTTTCTGTCGAGTTTAACTTTTTCCAGTTTTTTTTTAAATCCTTTATTAATCGTAATTCTTTTTCAGTTTTAATCCGTTTTTTTGCCATTATTCTAGTTTCAGTCATTCTAAGCGTCATAACTAAATAAATACCGAAAATTTAGTTTTTCCAATTCAAAATTAAAAATAGTTTCTGTTTTATAATGTGTTGCATTTGGTTTTGACAAGACTTGATGTTTTCCGTTACAGTTTTAGTCAATGGACATTAAGCATTGCTTCATTTTTTCGATACCACAATTTCTCCCTTTTAAATATCTGTTGTTTCTAATGTAGTTTAGTCAAAAAAAAAAAAATTAAATAAAAAGACTGCAGTCTTAGTTAAATTTGCAAAGCATATTTCTAGTTATTCGTTAATTACAATGAGTTATACGTTTCAAAATTTACTGCATTTGTCACCGAGATATGTCAAAATTTCGACGCGTAAAATTGCTATTTGCTGTAATTTCCGGCTCGCTGTTGACAACTCTGACATTTAGTTGGTTCAGTAAGTATTAGTTCAACTTCTATGACTAAAACAGAATTGAAATACTAGTCAGAAAACAAATAAACTTGTCAAGGCGATTTATAAAGCAGAAAATTAAGGCAGTGTTGTCATTCTAAATAAAAGTAAATTGTGAGAAATATTTTCTCGATTGCAAGTTAATTTCCCCTAGAAGTAAATTGTAAGTTTTATTGTTTTTTTTTAATGACTTTCTGAGCATAATGTGGCGAATGATAAAATGTCTGTTTTTTAACTAAATAAGTTTGACGTTGCTATTTCTTTTTACTTTACTAGATAGAAATTGAATATTACACATATAATTTCCTCGTTTTGCATTTATGTTCCAAAAATTTGCGAATGGAATGTATTTGAATTAAGTTCGAATACATTGTTTTGACTTAAGTTCGATGATTTTCCCTTGTTCAACTTCTTTTTCCTGAATATAATTGCTGTAACTTCTACTTCTTTTGCATTATTTGTATTATTTATGTTATTTATCACTGCATTGCTTTTTCAGAATTACTGTTTTAAGGTTATTAATTCAACGTCCAACCAAAAAAATGTTTCATTACACTCTCCGCCTCTGATTCCCCATTGTTTTTTCATATTATTTCACACTTAATGTTAAGGATATTTGTTAAAAAAAAACAGAAGCAACTAAATCTCTTTAAAATGTTTTTTATATAGAAATAAAATTACATACATTTGTCGAACATTGCTATTTTTTTCTGTCAATAGTACCGGATCTTTGCTATTAAAGGTACGCCATTTCGTATAGCAGCTTCTTTAAATTATATTTCGGAAAAATAGAAAAATAATGACTTGTTTGTTTCTCTTTTTGTAATTTTTCGTTTTGATGAAATCTTTGAAATCTTAAAATGAATGAACAAACTTTTATTGCTGGTTATTTTGCGATTTACTAAAGCTTTTGACCATTTATTCCGTTAGTCATTTTTTAAACATAACTTTTCATGTTTTTGAACTGATATTTTGAAATCTAGTAAATTATTTTACTTTTTAATGTCTGAAATAATTGGCTGTTTATTTTTGATGTTAATATTGTTTAAAGGCTTTCTTTGCTTAAAAATATGATATGACGACATAATAAATTATGATACGTTCAAAAAAGTAGTTTATGTGAAAAATTGCCAAAACATTTTAGAAACGAATGAATGAGAAATTATCGCCAGGAGTAAAAATGCACCGTGACATACCTATAAATGAAAAGTGCAGTTATGACTATTTTATCAAAGCATAAACTATTTCATTGTCACTAAACAGCACATACATTTTCACAGTTACTAAACAACGCATACGAATAACTTATTTATGAACATCAGAATAAACAAAACACGCAATGCAAAATGGAAATATTTAATTGCGTTATATATTATTGTTAATGTTAATATTGTTTAAAGGCTTTCTTCGCTTAAAAATATGATAAGACGCCATAATAAGTTACGACACTTTCAAAAAAGTAGTTTCGGTTACCGTGACGTACGTACAAATGAAGAGTGCAATTATGACTATTTTATCAAAGCATAAATTATTTCAGTGTCACTAAACAACACATACGAATAACTTATTTACGAACATCAGAATAAACAAAACACGCAATGCAAAATGGAAATATTTAATTACGACTAACGCTTTGCTGGAGACGATCTGTGGGACAACTCCTTCTCCTGCATTTTCGTGTCAGTAATAAAGTAATAATTGAACGTTGAAAATGGTTTATTGAAATTTGGTAGGAAACAGGAAATATGTTTATATTTTGTTTTACTTTCTGTCGCATATACTCGAAGGAATGTTAATGAAATTTGAAACCATGTCTACGTGATTTCGAAACTCTTATTTTAAGAAGCCTAAATATAATAATTTATAGTAAAATGTCTGATTTATGAGCACTAAGTAAGTGATTGGAATTTCCTAAATGTCAGCATTACTCTGGGTTGTTAATTATTTAATTTCATCTTGGCAAGAGAAGGAAAATAATTCAAATACGAAGTTTTAAATAAAATATTGTATTGAAAACTGGATGCTGTAATTGGCAATGGCAATATATATATACGGGTGATTCTGCAAATACGGGAATATTTCTAATATGTAGATTTAAAAAATTAATTTAAAATTAAAAATCTGAAAAAAAAATCAGCAAAGTACTTGATAAGTTGCATAATTAAAATAGAATATTAGTAGAGATTAAATGCTTGTATTTTATTGTATTTTTGCATTTTTATTTTTGTGAAGGCATGTGAAGGATAAAATGGACATGTGGATGACACAATGGTTATGTAAGTCAATAGGTATATTAATGAAATTTTTTAACCTGTAAACTGTTAGACATAATTTTTAAAAATTGTACTGTCATAGCTTGGCTTTTGATTCATCCACGTGTTTTGTATTGGGGTATGTGAATGACATTAGAAAAAGGCATGTGAATGACAAACCACAAGAAATATGTTCTTAAAAAGTCATATCTGAATATTTTTCTGCTTAATTTCGAATAAGAACCAACAAATGTAAGATTTAGGACTGTTCAACATC
This sequence comes from Uloborus plumipes, assembly GCA_038373865.1. NCBI lineage: Eukaryota > Metazoa > Arthropoda > Arachnida > Araneae > Uloboridae > Uloborus > Uloborus plumipes. The sequence continues at coordinate 21,236 of JAXGGA010005313.1, read as the reverse complement.
AAAAATTTTTTACATGTACATTTTACTTGCACTCTGTAGGCTATGTTAATGACAAAGATAAAAAACACTAGCTTTGAAAGTTGACTTTAGCTTACTTTTTATCAAAAAGTAATTGCAGAACAGCAAAATTAATCTTCAGCCAGGAATAACAAAGTTCCATGCTTCATTTTAAGATTTGTTGCCAGATTTTAAAATAAAACATTTCAGAGAAAAATATCTATACTTTTTAGATATGTGGATGACTGATAATCGCTGGGAAAAAATTTGGATTATTTTTTAGAGACATTATTTTCACATTGTGGTGGGTACATGACTAATGAAAGTATTTAGACAATTTCAGTGAACAACCTACGACAATTTCGAAGTCTCGCGCCTCTCCCTCCCCCAATTTGATGAAGAAAACGAAAGATGGAATCGCCTGCGACGCAAAGAAAGTGGCAACTTTTGGACAGCATAGCATTTGACAGGAAGTCTTTGACGCACCCCCAATTTACGACTGCACAGGAATGCAAGCTCCTCCCACGCGAAAAATATCTGGTGGAAGAAAACAGTTACGGGTACGACGAAGAGTCCCTAAGATAGAAGGAGGAATCAATAAAGGAAAGGAAAAAAAGCTGAAAAGTTGCAGTTTTGCACCTGGCAAGAGGTCTGAGAGAGAGAAAAGAAGTGAAGAGAACCACACACAAAAGATGATAAAAAGGACAGTCACCAGAGATTCGGAGATTTTTTTATGATTTTTTGAAGATTTTTCTGAGTTGAGATTTGGTGGATATTGGGACCGGTTTTGAGCGTCTCTGATTGTTAGAATTTGAGCGCCAATTCCGGTACTTGATAATCCTGAGCCAGATATATGTTAGTTCTTTAGATTGACGGCATGAAGAATTTAACTGGATGAATGAATAAAATATGTGTAAGACCCCACTTGGTGAGTGGGGTCTTACACATATTCAACATACAATTAATTATCTACACCACAGTTGGTGCCGTGACCAGGATCCAACTGTGGTGTGGATAATTAATTGTTTCTTAGTTTAGCTATGTGATTCATCTGATTCATGGCTAAAATACACCCTACCAAACATGTTACTCCAGCAAAAAGAAGTTTCTATCCAAAAGAAGTTAATTTCCACAAAAGAATTGACTTTTAAAAATTAATAAAAAAAATTATCATCCTATAATTTTCAATAATTTACCTCATAAAATAATTTAAACACAGTTAAAACTGATATTCCCAATATTTAAGATAAGCTTTATTTCTGCTGTAAGAAAAAAGATAAATATCCTGCTGAAAACAAAAAAACTCGCTTCGAGCATTGCTCCAATTCCTAAAAATCAACCTCATCTGGAATTCAGTGAGCAAAGAACATTACAAATTTTGAAAAGGAATAAACTAGGCCGCGTGATCGTTAAGTGCTTAAAAAATCCACAAAGTCATTATTACAAAACTGAAAGAATACAAATTAGAAAGTTAATTTACCAACCAGTAAAAATTGCTCACTTGATATTCCGCAATTAAACACGACACGAATGAAATAGTACATTGCATTGGAGTGAAATACTCAAGGCGCGGCGTTCAGAAAATGCAAGAATAAAACATCTCAAAAAAAAAAAAAAAAAACTCACCAAGTGGGGTCTTACACATACACTGCTCGACATTGAAAATGCAACACCAAGAAGGAGTGGTCAGAAATTCATGCAAATTTTACCGTAGACGCACGTCACTGAGTTATGCAAATGATATGAAATGCGCAGCTCTCCGACGCACGTGAAGTAAGACATAAGAGAATGAAGTTGAAAAGTGGGCTATGTTCATGTTGGTTTTTCTGCCAGACTAATTATCGGAGAAATTTGGTTTTTGTCTCGAAGGATACGTGTGATAGGAGGAAATGCCACGCCGTCCTCAACGAAGACACTTCCAGCATATAGACGACTTTACAAGGGGTATGGTGATCGGACTGAGAAGGGGAGGTTGGTCCATACGTCAAATTGCAGCTGATACCCACATGGATGCAAGCACTGTGCATCGGCTGTGTCGGAGATGGTTGGAAAGAGGAAATGTAGCCACATTGAGGGGTGCAGGTGCAGCCAGAGTGACGTCAGACCGCTTGGATCGACGGATTCACCGACAAGCTGTGGCGGACCCGCAAGTCACTTGTACGTCGATTCTGCAGCACGTGCAAGGTACCCTGGATGTTCCTGTGTCGACCAGAACCATTTCCCGTCGACTGGTTGCACGTGGCCTGCAATCACGGCGCCCGCTAAGAAGACTGCCATTGACCTCACAGCACAGACTCCAACGTTTGGAATGGTGCCGGACCAGAGCGACGTGGATGACAGAATGGCAAACCGTAGTGTTCTCAGAAGAATCCCGCTTCTGTTTGTCCAGCGATAGTCATCGCATACGTGTGTGGCGTCGACGTGGAGAAAGATCGAATCCGGCAGTAACTGTGGAACGCCCCACAGCGCGACAACGTGGCATAATGGTTTGGGGCGCTATTGCATACAATTCGGTATCACCTCTAGTTCGTATTCGGGGCACTATGACGGCCCAACGATATGTAGATAATGTACTGCGGCCGGTGGCAATCCCCTACCTTCAGGGTCTGCCAAAAGCAATTTTTCAACAGGATAACGCCCGGCCTCACAGTGCTCGAATCAGCCAACATGCTCTACGAGGTGTACAGATGCTTTCCTGGCCACCATACTCTCCTGACTTGTCACCAATCGAACATGTGTGGGACGTGATTGGACGCCTTTTGCAGAACCTGTCACTGCCTCGTTCAGAGGACGAACTGTGGCAAATGGTTGAAAGGGAATGGAGTGCCATCCATCAGGACACCATCCACAGGCTTATTGACTCCATGCCTAGACGTGTTTCTTCGTGCATCGCTGTCCGCGGTGGTCCTACTTCTTACTGAGCCGACGCCGTCCTCGCTCTAAATTTTGCTTATTTATTTTGAAATAAATATCACTTATTGTTCCATGCTGTCTCTGTCTTCTTACCAAATTTCATCAATTTCTGACCACTCCTTCTTGATGTTGCATTTTCAATGTCGAGCAGTGTATTTAATTCATTCATCCAGTTAAATTATTCATGCCGTTAATCTAAATAACTAACACATATCTGGCTCAGGATTATCAAGTACCGGAATTGGCGCTCAAATTCTAACAATCGGAGACGCTCAAAACCGGCCCCAATATCCACGCAAATCTCAACTCAGAAAAATCTTCAAAAAATCAGAAAAAAATCTCCGAATCTGTGGTGACTGTCCTTTTTATCATCTTTTGTGTGTGGTTCTCTTCACTTCTTTTCTCTCTCTCAGACCCCTTGCCAGGTGCAAAACTTCAACTTTTCAGCTTCTTTTCCTTTCCTTTATTGATTCCTCCTTCTATCTTAGGGACTCTTCGTCGTACCCGTAACTGTTTTCTTCCACCAGATGTTTTTCGCGTGGGAGGAGCTTGCACTCCTGTGCAGTCGTAAATTGGGGGTGTGTCAAAGACTTCCTGTCAAATGCTATGCTGTCCAAAAGTTGCCACTTTCTTTGCGTCGCAGGCGATTCCATCCTTCGTTTTCTTCATCAAATTGGGGGAGGGAGAGGCGCTAAACTTCGAAATTGTCGTAGGTTGCTCACTGAAATTGTCTAAATACTTTCATTAGTCATGTACCCACCACACACATTTTTTTGCTTTTTTTTGTGATTTACATCTTGCACACATACACATTCAAAAATAAAAAAAATCTTGAGAAAAAATCACTTATTTTTTTTTAAATCTATATTCCATAGATTGAAAATTACACCTACGGGACAGGGCATGTGGATGACAATTCAATGTAATATCCTTTTTTAAAGTGAACAATAATTAATTATTGACATTGTTGGTAATCAGAATTATAGAACAAAAGACGCATAAAAATATTTCCAAAATAGTTTTTTATTAAATTAAAAACAAAAAGAGCAATCAGTATGGAACACAAATTTGCCCATTTTTGTAGAATCACCCATATACGCATGAATATAAAAGTGCTCAAAATTTTACCCTTTCATCACTAGACTCATAAAAATAGAAAAACAAAAATCACGTTACATGTAAGTTTTATTCATCTTACTAGCGGTACCCGCACGGCTTTGCCCGTGGTATAAACTTAAAAGGTCATTTGTTTAATAATTGATATAGCAGAAATAATACTCTATTTTAGTTATAATTCAACTATCATTCCTTAAAAGTATGATATAAAAATAAGCCAAAAGAGAAAATAAGACCAATTATGTTGCTTACAGAAACCAACAGAAATCTTACCAAAGTTTAAAAGAAGGTTCTTTTCTAGCTTTAAAAACAATATAATACATTTTCCTAAATGAAGCATTTTAGAAAAGAACGTTGCAATATCGCAATTTATACGATATTTTTATAATTTACTGACCAATTTTGACCATTCCAATTTTGACAAAGACAGAAGCATGGCCCTGTTAGGAGGTCCCTACTACGGCTGACTCCAAAAAATTTTAAAATGTGCTTTTAAACTTAAAAAGTTGAAAGCATCTTTATTGCCATTACAAAAGCGCCGTAGTTCAGAAATCAAAAACATTATTAAATTTTCCATATATACTTTAAAGGAAAGGAGAAAGATTCGGAGTACATATAAATAATTTTTTCGTTTTTTTTAAATCGCTTTTGTGCCAACTTATGTACATTTGTGCAGCGTATTTAGCACAAGATCATGTCTTCCACTTTCGTTGTTTTAATAAAGACACTTAAGTCATCATAAACTCCATTATGGTCTTTTCTTTTTGCTATAATTTACTTTTCTAAGTTTATCAAATCACAGAAAAAAATGATGGTGCGTGGCGAACATTTCCTTTTTAAACTGGTTAATTATATAAGTTTTGCTCTCTAGAATAATTAACGATATCTTTGTACTTGTATATCAGTGAAATGTGCACAAATAATTTCTTATGTGCGTCAATAACTTTTATTTCACCGAAATAAGGCATTAAATAAGACAAAAAAGGAAAAATATCAAAACCCAAAATAAAAAGTAATGGGTAAGAAGATTAGGGAAGACGAAACGGAGCAAGTTTTCCGCTCCGTTTTACCGTTTTTGTTCATGATAAGAAATTTAAATCTGTTTTAAAATTTCATTATCAAAAAAAAAAAAAAAAAAAAGTTTCATACATTTTCTGTTTTAGATCTGAAATCCTCTTTGCAATACATTAGTAAACGTTTTATCATTAAATCGAAATAAGCGAACCTAAAGTTTTGCAATTTAATGTAGTTTAACTTTTAACGAAAAGATGTCTCGTAACGAACCGTTTTAAACGGAGAAACATTATATAGATGAAACTTTCGCAAATTATCGAAATGAAAAGAAGAAATCTATGCAACTAAAGCTATTCGTACCATTCTTTAGATTTTAAATAATTGAAAACAAAGTCGCATTATATAAGCATTATGTGTAATATAAAAGAACTATTTTTATTATGATGGCATTGATATGTTGTGATGACGAGAGTGTTGCATTTTTTACGAAAAGTTATTTTATATGTACACACACACACACACACAAACATTGCTTTATCAAACAAATTCTTTCTTTTTTAGGTTTCCCATTTCTTAGTCAAACTGATTGTAGACATATGCATAAATACAACAATGTTATATTTATGCACATGTTGTGTTTAGAAAAAAAATAGCACAATTAGACGTGACCAGTAAAGTTTTAAATGATTAGAGACTTTGTGATTCGGTTAATTTCCAGACACATATGTAATTTCTAAAATACTGTGCAACGTGCTACATAGTATGTAACATTTTGGGCAATCATGTACCAAATGTTGATGTGCTATGCTAACTGTCTATTTAAACTTGTAAATGTTGCATTTTAATCTACTAATACCTGGTAATTCACAAATTATGCAGGAAAATGCAATAAAAATTCCTTTAATGTATTCGAGATAAATCGCGTATACAGAAAAAGGAAAGAAAAACAACTGTGTTTCCCAATATCACCGTTTCTTATCCAAGAATATGCGACTTTCCTTTGGAAGATCATTTTATTTGGAGTTACTATTGTCCCAGTGGTGATAATTCGAGACACTGGGTTGAACTATTTGTCAAACCAAAGTGCTGTTAGTGGTCGACTGTCATACGATCCTGCAATGGTAGAAGTCTTACAGCTAGTTTTTAGGTGGTGTTTGTCTTAATAAATGTAACTGCACAAATGGTAGATACATAATGTATAATGTTTACAATGTCGGAAACAAATACCGCATTTGAGCATGGATCTTCAATTTTTTAAACTTCTCGAGCGTTCCTTGAATATAACACCAGACTGACTTTTGCATAAAATTACAATAAAGTAAACAGCTTCATTAAATTTTAATAGCAAATGTGTTTCCTACATCTATAGGTTTCTTGAAAATTACAATCGCTCAAAAGTGACAATTTTCAATTTCACTTGGTTTAAAAAGACAATAATATTTTCTAGCAAAAAATTGCTGGAAGAAATATGAATTAAACATTTCTATGTTAGAAAATATGCATTTTTTAGATTCTGTAATTCTTACTTTCTTTTCAGAATTTGCAACAGCACTCTGAGTTTCTAATTTTATAAAAACAGTATAAGTTACGTCATTCTGAAAGAAAACAATTAAAGAGATTTTTTAAACTGGGGATCAGTACAAGTTGCATGTTATAAAATAATAAATTGTAATGTATAATGTGTACACTGCAAAGTACTATACTGTTAAAACAGTTGTTTTAACAGTATAATACTGACAGCAAAGGTTCCAGTTTAAAGCTGTAAAATGCACAGTAATAAACTGTAAAATTAGAAATGTTACAGTTTATTTTTGTAAAGCTGCAATTTTAAAGTTTATTACCGCAATTGTACAGTTAATTACCACAAAACTATTTGTATTATTCTGTAAAAACAACAGTATAATACTGGCAGCAGAGGTTCCAGTTTTAATCTGTAAACTGCACAATAACAAACTGTAAAGTTAGCAATTTTACAATTTATAATTGTGAAGCAACACTATTACAGTTTTTCAGTGTAAAACTAGGAGTTTTACAGTTTATTACTGTAAAATTGGCAATTTTTACAGTTTGTTACAATGAAATTAGCTGCATTATACTGTAAAAGCAACATCCATTTTTTTACTGTGTACTTGGTATTCTGTACATATCTAGTTTCATCATCATGTCACATTTTGCTAGCCGTTGGAATATATGACACATAAACACAAAGCCAATTTGTACAGAAAATGACAACGTTACGAATGCACAAATGAGCAGGGATACTGCAGACACGTGTTTCCGCGTTACAAGGAGCGCCTTTTTCAATGCAAAAAGTTGTGAGCTTATGGATGCACAGACAAAATCTATAGCACAAAGGTATTTGTAAACTTTACAAGCCAATTACCAAAAGCCTTTTTAGCACAAGCAACTTATTGCATACACGAATTTCAGGGTTATAAGAACTTCTTCAACGTATAAGACGTGGGCTCATGAACGGTAGAATGTCCTAAAAACTAAAAAAAAAACATTCATTGTAACACAGAGATATGTGTACGTAAATAGTTATATTTTGGTCCCATATTAACATAGTTTTTTAAAATCAATTTATGTTTCAGAAAATAGCGTGGTTTTGCACACTAGCTGCGTTTCACGAAAATAAAATCGTGTGCAATAATTACCGAATTTATTCACGATGTTTTCACTTAATCGATTTATATATCAGAAAGAAGCCAATTTTTAAACAAGATAATGGAAACTAGGTATAATTAGCCCAAGCGTTTTTCTCTGAGCTAAGAATAACAGCTGTGACTAAATATGTTTCAAAAACAAAGAAAGCGGAAATGGCCTTGAAAATTTCTCAATTTATGAAAAAAACCAGATTGTGACTGTGTGTGTGTTAAGAGACTACCGACTTTTGTTTATCCGCTATTGTGTCTTTTTTTCTATCTTTCATTAAAACAGTATTTCAAACTTTGTTTGCTCCCTTAAAATTTTCTGTCAAACTAGATATTGAAAAAATAAAATATTTCATAAGTTCTGAATAATGTCAAATCTTTGAGAGGAAAAAAAATAATTTCGCACTTTTAGCCCGTACGTTGAACATTTTAGTTCGAGTGGAAAACCGGACTGCAAGTTGAATAATTTTTTTCGGGTGTGCTAAAGTTTCATTTCTTTTGGTTCATTTTCCTTCTATTTCTCAAAACAATCTTTTAGTCTGTGTCTTAATCTCGTCTTTGAGACCATAAAATACAGTTCGCATCTTTTGAAATACACCAGAAGAATTTCACAGAGTGTTAAATCTTTTTGCAATGAAGAAACTGTTGCATGTTGGAACACTGTTAAAAATTTAGGAATATTTTGAGATAACTATTACAGTAAAATGGAGTGCTTCTAGTAAATAAAAGTTTTACAATAAACCCTACCAGAAAAAGTAAACGATTGCGACGCCAACTTTAATACCACGTGGACTAATGGTATAAAGAATTTAATTTCCAATTTCCACTCTCCTATCGAGACACGTTTAGTACAGAGGCTAGCAAACCCAGTATGCAACTAATAAAACTCCAGGTTTGAATCTTATTACTTTTATATCTTTTTTTTCTCGTTTTATCCACAAAAATGTTTTTACAGCAAAATATGATTTTACGGTAAAAAGTACTGGCAGCATAGAAGCCGGTACTTTATACCGTAAGATTTTAGGAAATCAATTAATATTATAGTTGTTTTATATCTTAATGTTTGATTAATATCAGTTTATACATATATATATATTACAGGTCATTCTTCTATTGAAAGTTTGATTTAACCTACAGCTTTTTTTGCTCATATTATTTTAGTTCAAAATTTACTCATAATTTAACCTTTATTTAAAAGTTATTCAGCCTTCGATTCAAAGCTAACAATAGTTTAATTTTGAACCCATTCTTTGCGACTTCGTTTCATTCATATATTTTTTCAATATCTGTCTCAAACTTTGGTTGATAAAACTCAGATTAGTGTGCAATTCTTTCATTTGCAATGTCCTTATTGTTACAGAAAATCATATTGTTTCAGTTTGAGTGAGGAAAAACAAAGCATTATAAGAGAATTATACACAAAACATGTTTTGTGTATAATTCTCATTCTTGAACTTGAAGAATACTTTTAACAATTTTCATTTGAATCTCCTCATTCAATATGACAAAACTAATTATTATGTTTGTTTTTCTATGTCCTGAGGACATTTTACTTTCACTTAGCTTAAGAGGAAGAGATACTCATGAAGAGTTTCACTCCGGAATTACACTTGAACCCTTCATTCTTAATTTAATCCCACAGCTTACTTAACCCTTAATTAAATTAATGAAACGAAGGTATTTTCTTTCTTTGGGACTTCTGGGTTCAACTGGCGGAAAATAATTTAATCAATGAGACTCTTTTTATGATCTTTATCAATGCATGAAGATAATTGGAGTAAATTGTTCGGGTATCTTAAGGCTAGATAAGCGAAAGTAAATAATTGAATTTCTGTCAGGAATTATGTAATTGTTGCACATAAATGCCAACCTATGCATTCTTGTTCTAAAAAATGTCTATTGTACTCATGGTTTCAGTAAAGACTATGGAAGATCCAAATTACTTGTTTGTTTCAATTCAACTAGTGTGTACTTCATAATTACTGAATCACTACTAAGAGAAACGAATGTAAAGGTTTATGAAAAACAAAGATTATTAGTATTATTTGGGTGCAAAAATTATTAATTGCATTTAATTGTATTATAAGAATTTACATGTCGCCAAATTATTATATGTAATGTAATGCATGATTCAGAGATATTTTTATTGCCTTTAAAATCGTAGGTTCCTCATTGAAAATCAGAAATAATCCTTAGAAATACGTTATAATAAAACTATTTTTGCAACGCTCCTTTTTGTTAAATGGCTGTATATGAATTCAAGCTGCTTCCAGTCAATGAAAGTGTAAAGCGACATATATGAATCTCTCGTTTTGCGTAAAATATGTCTTTCAAAAATTACTATTTTATCCCTGCGTCGCAAATCATATATATCTGGTTATACTGTAATAATTCATACTATGTTTTCAAACAGGAGTTAAATAATTCCTCTATAAGTCGAAATATGTTATAATAAAACTATTTTTGCGACGCTCCTATTTGTTAAATGGCTGTATATGAACTCAAGCTGCTTCCAGTCAATGAAAGTGTAAAGCGACATATATGAATCTCTCGTTTCGCGTAAAATGATATGTCTTTCAAAAATTACTATTTTATAACTGCGTTGCAAATCATATATATCTGGTTTGAAATTGCATTGTTTGAGACTGCTTTCTGGCCTGAATAGAAAAGTTGAGTTAGGTAGTAAAATTGCCTTTCGTTCCACTTAGTCGCCTGAAGCAGATTTCGAATGGTTGGAACGTTCTTTCAGTGCTGCGAGGAAGAGGATAGAAATGAGTTATTCATTTCAAATAATCTTGAATAGGGCTTTAGAAATGTGATGTTGGAATGGAAAAATGTTGCTTCCCACTCAATGTTCCCCCGTATTAAAATTTACTCAGTAAAATTCAATGAGAGTTATTTTAGCAACTGGTATTCGTATGTTTCGTAACGGAAAAAAATGGCTCAAGCAGATTTTGAAATTTTAGAATAGATTTTATTGGGTTTACACTAGCATTTTGTACTTCCACATTATTTTGTCACTTCAAATTGTTTTTAAACTAAAATTACAAAAAAATATCTCCGATACAGTTAAATCGAATACATATAATTGTGGATTTTTAAACACAAACTGCTTTCAATTGCATTTAAAATTGATCTTATTCAAAGATGTTATGTAATAGTAAACTTCTTTATGTGTCATTTAACTTTTATGCAATAAAATTTCCTGAATGTCAAAATATCACTATTCACATTATTTAATTATTTGCTTCCAAGAATCTATCATCCCTTGGAAAAAATAGTTAGTGGATAATAAATAGAGCAGAACCTCATTACATGCATACCCTTTAATTATGCTCAAATCGTGCTTTTAGTCTACAAACACCTATCTCTGTAACTATATGTGTGTCTCTCACTCTACCTATGGGTCTCTGTATTTGTCTATTTACCTGTATTTCTCTATATCAGTTTATATTGATCTACATCAGTATTAGTTTTAAGAAAATGTTTTCTCTCTATACATCTATCCATCTATTTATTTATACTTATATAATCCATTTATATGTTTATTATGAGTATATATCTGTCTATACAGCTATATAGTGGCTTTCAGGAAAAAACATCCTCATATATCCCCGTCTGCTTATATCTATCTCTTTATATATCTGTCCATACTATTTTTAAGAAATATTGAAACTCAACATTAGTTTTAGTCATCAAAATAATGAAAAAAGATCTATTTGTTTTTTGAAATAAATAATGGACGAAAAACATTTTCACTTTATTATGAACTGTAAAATCTAAGAATTCATTTTAACCTTTATTTCAAATTTTATATTATGTATAGTAGATTTTGAAATACTTTAAAATGCATTAATAAATATTTTAAAATGCAGAACTTTTTCATTGTTTTATTCTTTAGAAGTTTAACTTTCTAGAAATTGTGAGTAATAAGTATTTTTAAGTGAATAAAATATTATAGGAAAAGAGCAATTAGCACACTACCTTGCTCAAAGTTTAATGCGGTAAAAATCTTTTATTTAGTAAAAAGACTTTTAAAATCGAAGCAAAATATTCTTTCTATCATACCCTACTAAAAGCATTTAAAAAAAAGTTTATCTTAAAAAGGTTTAAAAATAAGAAAATGACTTCCTTCAAATATTTTTTTCCCTTTCCCTCAAAAGATTTATCTTGAACGTGGTTATTGTCATGACAAAAGCTTAACTTTTTCAAGAAAACATTTACTTAATTAATTAAAAAATGAATGAGATTTATTCTGCTCGAGGTGTCATTTGCAATAATAAGGATTAAAGTCTTTTTTTGCTTGTTTCCGCAGTGAGAGTTTTTAAAGTAAATGAAATCTTTTTGATTCAAATAAACCTTTTCAAGATTTGAAGATTTGGGTGAAGTGAAATATGTGATTGTCTGTTATCACCTCATCCGAAATAGCGGTTTTAATGAGCGTAAATATTTCTGATCTATTTATCACGAATGGTAAAAAATAATCACATTAAAATGATGGTAGTTTTATTGAATTACGTTGATAATGTTTAACCTATTAATGAGTAAAACTAATCTTGTGAAATTATCAACTTTTAAATTTGATAATTTTGTTAAGATCTTTAAAAAATCGTTGTATTTTTGTTTCCCCTTTATTGCAAAAGCAATGTTAAGCCTTTTTTTTATGACTAATTGCTGTTTATTTTAGTTTTCTTCCTCTGTTACAGTCTGGTTCCTTTTTCGGAGTCTGCCATTGGTGGGTGCCCGGTGCTCCTCTTCTGCAGAAGTCCACCGGCCCCTTCTCCTTCTGGTGGTGGCACTCATGTTCTCCACACATACACACACACGCCTAAAAACTTGTATACACTTGGCAACGCACACACACACATGACCGCGAACACACATCCACTCCTTTAGCGATTCATCATTGCGAAAAAATAGTAATTTAAATCAGAATGTCAAAATTCAAATTATTTATTTATTTTTTTTCAATTAATTTAATTCTTGCTTTTGATACTTCAAAAATTAGAGTTGAAATTTAAATAAACTTCGGATACTACAAAGGAAAGACAGTGCTTTACCAGTTTGTTCAGGTTGGAAATTTGTAGATGTGAACAATAAAATAATGTCAAATATATATTCAAAATTTTCAAAAATGGGAATTTTGCTTACGCTACAGTTCAATAATAAAACAAAGACAACTGCTTGAAAAAAAAATCGAAAATTGTAAAGATAGAGAAATAAATGTAACGAGACATGAATCTATATGCCCATGGCATAACGGCTTTGGTTTTAATTTAAATTTACTGAAAACTTATCATTGATGCGTAGCTAACCATTTCTTTAACTGCTAATTGCATGCTATTTAAAAATTTGTTTAGTAACAAATGGATGAACATCATTTAATAGTTGTTCGCAAAGCGGTTTAACCTTAAGTTCATTCGAAGAAATATAGAAAGTAGCATACGGAGACAAAGCATGCCTGCTGCTATTGTGCTTTCAATTGTTATTAGGATTACTAATGTTGTGACTTAAAACAAATTTACTTAGCGCAATATTAAATGGATTAATTTTGTGACACTAGAGTTTTGCAGATAGTATAGTACACTATAGCTTGCAGATTAAGGAGTAACATTAAAGGCAGAATGATGTTTTCATACTTGATGAAAGGTTTGAAATGTTCTGCGCTTAGTTTTATCTTTCGATTAACTTAATTTAACCACTTGCCTTGGTATTGCAGCAGATGCTGCTGCACAACCTTACCACATGTTGTTACAATAACGATAATGTACACCAGTACATTAAACATCTTGATTTCTTTTCAATGTTACTTGAATTAAATAATGAGAGGCTTTAAATAAATTTGCAATATTAAAACTAACCAAAGTATCGAACGATGTAAATTCAACACCCTAATGAGTCATACATTAAATTCTTTGATAATAAGTTTCTCGAATGTTTAAAAAAAACTACTTTTTCAAAGTGCTTTAAAAAAGTGTCGGTGTTAAAAAAATGTTCGACACTTGTCTAAAGAATTGCAGTGTACGCGTGGGTAACTATGTTAATTTGAACAAGAAGTTCTGTCAAGAACTTAACGAGCCTACTTTCCCGTACATCGACATCGGCATTGTAGCATCTGATCAATATTCTCTTGAATATCTGAAACTGAAAATTATGTCAAACATACCTTTGTAGCACTTAAAGCTGATTTCTAAAAGCAAAATATACCCCTCTCATCAGATGAAATGGACACGTAAAAAGTAAATAAACGAGTAAATAAAGTTTTGTCGCACCTTTTAAAGAATGTAACTGTTATAGTTCTTCCGTAGAAAAATTCCACAATCGTTTTCAAAAGAAAAATAATTAATAAATAAAATAAAAGTACAAAGAACATCAAAACACATTTTATCAAAGAAAGAAAAAAAAAACTTCGTTCGTTAATAAAATGTCTCGAATTTTATTTTTAATCCGTTGCCAGTTGTTAAATATAAATAAAGAATAAAAGGCTCTCGTGAATGAAAAATGTTTGTAAACAAAAAAAAAATCGTCTGCCAAAAAAAAAAATGATAATAATAAATTAAACAAAAAAAAATAATAAAATAAATAAATAAATAAACAAAAAATCGTCTGCCTAGTCAGTCAGTTTTTTCTGAGACTGCATTTCCGCCATGTTTGCGGAGTCGGAGTCGGAATAAGAGTCCTCACAGAAGATTATTCAGAAAAGTACTTTACAATACATTATTTATCAAAACCATTTTTTTACAAAGTTAGGTTGAAGGAAATCCGCCTTTAAGTTCAGAATCAACATTCAATTTAAATTTCCCAGTAGGCGCTCATGTTAAAAAATTTTCTGAACGGTTCATTATTGAACAAAAAATGGTTCAAATTGAAAAGCGAAATATGGGAATGAGTCTCTCCAAAATCTTTCGAACAAAAAAAAGTTTATTCAATTCAGACGGTTCACTTAAAAGTTATTAGGTGGGGAAAGGTTGCTTGAACGGTTCAATGTTGAACGAAAAAATGTTCAAATTGAAAATTTAAAAACGGGAATGAAGTATTCTTGATAAGATATTTCGAACAAAAAAAAGTTTGTTTAAATCGGACGGTTCACTCAAAAGTTATTAGGGGTGACAGCTTGTTTGAACTGTTCAATGTTGAACGAAAAATTGTTCAAATCGGAAATTTAAAAACGGAAAAGAAGTATTCTTGATAAGATCTTTCGAACAAAAAAAAAGTTTATTCAATTCGGACGGTTAACTTAAAAGTTATTAGGTGGAGAAAGGTTGCTTGAACGGTTCAATGTTGAACCAAAAATGTTCAAATTTAAAATTTAAATACGGTAATGAAGTATCCTTGCTGAGATGCTTCGAACAAAAAAAAGTTTGTTTAAATCGGACTGTTCACTCAAAAGTTATTAGGGGTGACAGCTTGTTTGAACGGTTCAATGTTGAACGAAAAATTGTTCAAATCGAAAATGTAGATACGGGAATGAAGTATCCTTGAAAAGATCTTTCGAACAAAAAAAAGTTTGTTCAAATCGGACTGTTAACTAAAAAGTTTATATCGCGGGACAGGTTGTTTGAACGGCTCAAAGTTGAACCAAAAATTGTTCAAATCGAAATATCAAATATGGGAATGAGCTGTACTCGCCGAGATCTTTCCAACAAAAAAAGTTTCGTTCAAATCGGATGTTCATTCAAAAGTTATTAGGGGGGGGGGGACAGACAGACTGACCGACCGACAGACCGACAGACACACAAATTCCCTATCTCAATACCCTACTTTCAAATTTTAAATTTTTCGATATTTATTTAATTTTTTTTGTATTTATTTCATTTGTTTCTTTTTGACTTTGTTTTAGACTTGGCGATATTTTTTGAACTTGGCGATATTTTTTGGATTTGGCGATATTTTTTAGATGCATTGGGCCACTTTTCATGCTTTTTTCGTCTCTTTTATTTTTAACGGGAAAGTAGGCTAAAAACTGGATGTGTTTTAATTTGCTGTTTTCATCAGATATAACATTGTAACGACTATCAAAGTATTACAAATGATATCGGAATTTTGTATTATTGCTGTATTGCCTGCTGTTCTAAATCAGGGAATATTGAAAAAATATATATATTTCTATAATAAGTGAAATATTTCAACCTCACCAGGAACTTATTCCAAGCCTTAAGAAAGTTAAAAGATAATACAATTACTATTACTAGGAAAGTGTTGATTTTGTAACACTAAGAAACGCAAATATAAAATGATAAAAGGTCAATTATTTTCTACAGGTAATTAAGATAATGTAAGTTCCGACTCCCTGTTCTTTGAAATGAAATTGATTGCTGAAAAACGCTCTTGAGCACACATACTTCAAATTACTTCAATTATAGTAATTGATTTATACCTTAAAAAATATCGCCATTATTCTACTTAATGTAACTTCTCCGCAGAGAATAATACATTGTACGAAAAATTCAGAGTAAATGGAAGATATATATTTTTGTTGTTTCCTAAGTAAAAAGCGGTTTATGTGTGGGTTTTTGAAAGTGTAAGATTTATATCCTAAATAAAACTTAACTAAGATAAGCATGCTTTCAAAACTTTTCTAAATGTCAGAAAAGATAAGAGTAATAACAACTTCTAAGAAACAATTGGGTCCTGTTGTTTTAAAAGTCAAATACGTAATTGGTTTTAAACTACAAATTGTTATTAATTTTTTTTTTGACAATATATACTTGGAAGTACTAAACTTAAAGTGGTAAACAAAAAGGCAATAGTTTTTGCAAGCAACAACTAAGGAAAATTATAATACAGTTATATATATATACAGGGTGTCCACTCCAATCGTGGACCAATAGCTAATTTCTAAACCGTTAGACATAAGCATATAGTTTATTTAGGAAAAAATCTCCAAATTACGAAAGGAATTTTGGGTCTATTCAATGTTTTTCAAAAATCAAATTTTGAAAGAGTTACGAAATTTAAATTTTTATACAGCCCCCCAGTCCTATCAATCATATTTAGTAAAACATTCTTGACACTGTAACGTTTAAAACTAAAAAAAAATCACTCTTCTACCACAAAAATTGACCGAGTTATGACGTTTTGAAAAATCAAGATTTTGAAGGATTTCGCATACGTTCCCTTAAGCGATCTCTCGATGACGTCATGAAATAATGCAAAATCTTGATTTTTCAAAACGTCATAACTCGGTCAATTTTTGTGGTAGAAGAGTGATTTTTTTTTTGTTTTAAACGTTAGAGTGTCAAGAATGTTTTACTAAATATGATTGATAGGACTGGGGGGCTGTATAAAAATTTAAATTTCGTAACTCTTTCAAAATTTGATTTTTTGAAAAACATTGAATAGACCCAAAATTCCTTTCGTAATTTGGAGATTTTTTCCTAAATAAACTATATGCTTATCTCTAACGGTTTAGAAATTAGCTATTGGTCCACGATTGGAGTGGACACCCTGTATATAGAATGAAATAATTTGCATAAACGTGTTGCGTTTAGCAATCATCTGTATAAAATGACTGACTGGGAGCATTCTCATCATTCTGGGCGCAGTTGCCTCTTGATGGCTTTAACTATGCAGGACCGCGCTTTGTTAGTGAAACCCTACTATCAGCGTGATGAAAATGCCAATGTTACTCTTCGAGAATTTCGGCGAGTGAAGCAGTTGAGAAAAGGCCCGCTGACCATAACAAATTTAAGAAACATGATTAAGCGGTTTGAAATGACTGGATCTCTAGCCCAGCAACCAGGCTAGGGACGCAAGACGATTAATCAGCTACAAGTTGACGAAGTTGCAAATGCTATTAGAGAACAGGAGATGGAGAATGTGCAAGGTACAAGTAGTGCTCGTGCAGTTTCTCGGCAGACGTTGATCCCTTACTCAACAGTGCGGAAGATTTTACGTGAGATGTTAAAATTTTTTCCTTACAAAATTTCTTCCACTCAAGAATTACTTCCTCGAGATACAGTTGCCCGACTGGACTTTTCTTCAAAGTTTCTAGATCGCATGCAAGCCAACGATACTTGGCAGTGGAAAATCCTATGGAGTGACGAAGCTCATTTTCATCTAAACGGTGGCACAAACACGCACAACTGCCGGATTTGGGCCGCAACTAATCCGCATGTTTATGTGCAGAAACCACTTCACTCGCCAAAAGTTACAGTGTGGTGTGGAGTTACTGCATCTTTCATCATTGGTCCTTACTTTTATGAGGAAAATCATGCGGGTGGACCAGTTACATGCACCGTTGCTGCTGAGATGCTAGAAAATTTCGTAGTTCCACAACTGCAGCAACGAGGCTGTGTCGACTCAACCATATTCATGCAGGATGGTGTGCCACCCCACATCGGACTTAGGGTGCAAGGTGTTTTGCGGGAACATTTCTCTGATAGCAGAATTGATTCATTTCCTACGGTATGGCCCCCAAGGTCGCCCAATCTCAATCCATGTGATTTTTGGTTGTGGGGATATCTGAAAAGTGTAGTGTATTAAAGAAACATTTCTGATATCGCAAGTTTAAAATATAACCGGCCACCTTGTCTAGTGGTCAGAGTAGTCTGCCATGGATGGTGTGGCCCCGGGTTCGAGTCCCGGCTTGGGCATGGATGTGCTTTCTCTCTCCTGTCCTTGTCCTTTCTTTGTGTGAATGTGTGGTTATGTGAAAGGTTGCCTACCCTATAAACGGGTCCCTATGGCATGCGTGTACTGTGGAAGTCGGACTTCACACCAAATAGCAGTACAGTTGGAAAAGTGAAGCAGCGCACCCCAAATTGCCAGCTTGACTGGCACACGACAAAAAAAAAAAAGTTTAAAAGATATGATAATTTTAAGAGTTAGAGAAATCCATTCTGATATGTTACGAGCTGCCGTAGAAAATGTTGTGCATCGTATGCAGTTCTTACAACTTTGCCATGGCGATCATATCGAACCACATTTGTGACAAAAAAGTCATTTTTGCAAGTAAAATGGATGCATATTTTCTCAGTAGCAATTAATTCTTCGATAATCAGAATAATACACTTTTACAGCGCCAAATTTCCCCCTGGTGGTGATTTTTCAAACTATTTTTTTTAATTCCAGAAATCAAAATCCCATGGTCTAATATGCACGCTCACGAAATTTGGCAATGTTTCGTCCAGTAGTTCGCGAGCTAGAGGGCTCCAGACACCTCCTGTTAATTTATAACCACCATATATATATATATATATATATATATATATATATATATATATATATATATATATATATAATATTTTAACTTTAAACTTTTTGAAAATCATTCTTTTTCTCTTTTACTTTTATCATATCTAGTATCTTTACAATTACAAAAAAAAAAAAAAAGAGATAAATAAAAACTTAAAAAAAAGGAATGATTAGAACTAGATACCGATTTAAAAGGGTATGAACTAAAATTTGGGTCTTTTAATTCAAGGTTTTTGGAATAGGTTGGGGGAGAAAAAATCACCAAAACTAAATTTAAACATCGGTTTTCTTATTCAAATTTTAGTTCAAATTTCTGTGCTTAGTGCAGTTATTTAGTTGGCTCTTTTATTAATTTTTGGTCATTCGTAATCTATGTTTAAATTTTGATTGTTATGTTTCGCATAGTATTTATATTTATTTTTATTTAAAAAAATGAAAAAGTCCGGAAACCAAAAAAAAAAAAAAAACCTCATTTGTATTCAGTTACGATAATAATATGTTTGTTTAAATAAACCGGGGGCACTGTTAGTAGGATCACTTGTGGGACAATTTGTAGTATATATGTGCTCAAACTTTGTATTTTCAACTGTATTAAATCCTTCTCGATAAAAAAAACCGTTATTTTGTGTTACTAATGAGGTCCTGAAAAGTTATGGAAAAAGTAGAACGTGAAATATGATTGGATTGATCGCATTCTTTTTTAATTTCTCTTCGTTTTTTCATTTATATACTGTAACATTTTGAGTTTATTTATTCAAATCACTTAATGTATGGCAAATTTTATTGCATTTTTAACCTCAAGAAATAATTTTATTTTCTATTTCGGGCCAGTAAATTTTTAGTCATTCCACTCATAAAAAGTGTCAAAAAAAAATCCATATTCATGCTATGATCTTAGTTATGTTCTACTTGAAGTTAAAAGATGATGTGATAATTTATTACTAGATTCTTATTAAATAGGGTAAAAACATCTGATTTTTAGATTGTGTTAAGGATATATTTCTTTTTTTAAACTCTTTTTAGGAACTGCTACACGTCAACATAATTGGTTCAAACAGTTTTGCAAGAAACATGGCAATGACGCTTTTAGTTCGAGAGAAAATAGAACAGCTTATTTAAAAGTCAGTCTTCTATTTTAAGCTGTCGCTATTGCAATATGATTTTAATCTGGTGGACAACACATCCAAACTACGCCATTCTTCATCTTTCCATATCATCATAGTTATTATTGGAACATGAATCGAGATTTCAAACTGAAACTGTGGGGAAAACTTTACCAGTTGGAAATGCGATAGTGATTACTGAAATATATTTATTCCATAAATGTAGACTTTGGGATAGATAAAACATTTCTATTTAAAGCTATATGTTACTAAATAATAAATGATGCTTGAAGTTTTTAAAATTATTACTGAAGAACGTTAACTCTCTTTAATCTGTATTTTCAAAATTGGTTTGAACTACTGTTACGGCTTTCTAATGTATCAATCGAAACTTGTGTGTTTTATATTACAGCAGAAAAAACAACAGCATTTGATTAGTAGAATAATTGACATGAAATATTTTTCTAACTTTCATAATTTCATTTTTATACATTTGTCTACACCATTATTTCACCCGTGAACTAGCGATATTTTTGCAAAAAAAAAAAAAAAAAAACAACTCTTGTTTATTTGTTTACCTCGCTTTTTTCGGAGAATGCCAAATCCGAAAATGCCAAAATCCAGAGCAGTACAATAACCAAATGCATGAAATTTGACTATTAATTTCTTGAAATAATACCTTATATCAGTTGTAAGAAATAAAAAGTACTTTAAATAGACTTTTGTAGCACTTTATAGTTACTCATATGTAGAATTTTAAATTGGTAATAAAATTTTAGTCTAAAAGTTTAGTTTAAGATTCGCAAATGTAAAACAGATATGAATCTTTATTTTCCCGCCGATACGAATACGGATATCCGTCCCATCACTAGCTCAGAATGAGGTTAATGGTAAATAATTATTGTGATAATTATGCAAAAGTACTAACCATTGCTGAAAAGCCAAAGAAAACTAAGAAAATATAATTGATGCCGCATAATTGATCAAAATGAATCATTTTTCTTTGTATTTTGTACGTTGTTTTTTTTCCCTTTCCTACAAAAAACAAAAATATTGATTCAGTAACCCCATATTCATCATTTTTAATTAAAAAACCTAATCGGGCGTTTTCCCAGTTTAAAACGTATATTGAATAATGTATCGAAGGCCCCTTTTAAATTCTTTCGGATGTACTTCTTTGGAGAAAATTTGGTATTTTGCGAGAAAACCCTTTTAGTGTTCAATCTGGTAAAAATGGAAAATA
>JAXGGA010005312.1:0-79446 GCA_038373865.1 Uloborus plumipes | reverse complement strand
GTAGTCACAAGCAAACTCTTCTCCCGACTAGAAACGGGAACCGACTAGGCGAGAGTTCAAAAAATTAGGAGATAAACAATCGTGAACTTGTAATTTTCTCAAAAGAAAAGTGTCATATCGGTGTCCCCACCCACAAAAAATTATAAAATAAATATCCTAGACATAAGCCAGTCTTAAAAACATCGAAGTGCGGACCCAGTGGCGTACTCAGGGGGTGGGCTGATAGGGCTGCAGCCCCATCCGAAATTCCCTAATTTTTAAAATTTCAGCTGAAATCGTTTATTTGTTTTTCCTTTCTTGACGAAATCAAGACATGAGATTTTTTTTTTTTGAAAAGAAAATTAAGTATGAGGCGAAATTAAAAGAAAATGGGAAAAAGTAAATTCCTTCTTCTTCTTTCTTTTTTTTAATTTCTCCATTTTACTGCATGTGACGTGTATGGCTATCTAATAATTCACTTTTGTTGACATTTATTCCAAATATGTTTCAGAAACACCGATTAATGCTTGTTCATTCATCTAATTCTGTTAAATAAATTTCAGCAAGTGTGTGATTCAAACCCGATATTAGAAACATAGTAAGATTAATGGAAAAATTAATGCTCTCTATTAGCTCAAATTTGCAAAAATATTGCAAAAATGTTTAAGGAACAATTTCTTAAACAAAGAAAAATTTTCAAATTTCATTTTTATCATCTTCTATTTTCATCAAAACGCTTTACTTCTCAACAATACTTAATTATAATGATGATAAAAAAATATTCTTTAATGATGTATTTTTGTCATCTGAAATTAGCATTGATATCAGAAATCCGAAACATTTACTTTTCTTATCTACATTTTATGAGGTGCCCCGTCCCCTTCTCTCAAAGAGTCTCGCCACAGCCTACCCCCCCCCCGAAATAATTTGTCTGCGTACGCCACTGTGCGTACGCCACCCTATTTTGAAATATTGATGTTTTTATTTATTTACAGCCAATGATGCTGTATAATAAAGAATGCAGAAACGGAAATTTAAATAACTGAACCCTTATGGAATAGACTACTCGTGGTCTTCAGGAAAGAGTTATATCTCCCCCGCGTGTTCACTATCAGGGTTTAAGATCGGTCACTGATGAAGCTGACGCAGCAAAATTTCGGCCAGTATAAAGTTCTGAGTGAGGCCCCTTCTTTTTTTTTTTTTTTTTTTTGACTTGAGCAATTTGTTTTTATCCTCTTTTTTTTTTAATTTGTAATTTTGAAAGACTCGTTTTTTTCCCGTCGGAACAAACTTCGATTGGAGAAAAGTTGCGAGGCCCCTGAAGGTGCGAGGCCCCCTGGGCAGTCGCCCAATTCGCCCACCCCTTGCTACGCCACTGAGGGGAAAAACGATGTATTCGACAATTGTTTTTCCCCTCTACCAAAAAATGACGAAAATGGACTTACCTTAGTCTGGTTCTGAGGTACAGAGTTTTAAAATGCATTTTTAGGCCATTAATTTCGAAACATTCCTAGGAAAGACCACGAACCTCCTCCCTTTTCATTTCAAATCAAAACCTATAAAACTGCGTTTTGAAAATGTTAGAATCGAAAAAGAAAAGAAAAAAAAAATGCGGATAACCTCAGAATCCTGACTTTTCTCTTGTAGTAGCTTCATCGAAGATAGCCTAAAATGCATTTTAATTTCAAAAAAAAAAAAAAAAAAATCATGGGATTATCCCCGAACCCCCACCCTCATGTTGATATTACAACTAAAGGTAGCAAGAAATTAAACTTTTAAGATTTCAATTTTGAATATTTTCTGATGGACGAGGGGGGATCTCCAAAAACAATTTCTTCGAAAAAGGGTTCCAGATCCAAAAGGACTGGGATGGGCACCCCTGCAATAGATGAACTAAAACTAAAACAGTATTTTTGGTGACCCCCCCCCCCCCACACACCCCTCTGCCAGTACCTACTCTTACCCTGATAAGTAAATGTGGTTCAATAAATTATTTTCATCGCAGTCCCCCATTTCACACAGCTTTATAATTCAGCAATAGTGTTGGAAATACAGTGATAGCTGTTTTAATCAAAATTGTGGAAGATAATCATGAATTAAAATTAACTTTATTTTTGCATTATATTGCAACACAGTTATTTCAGATAAAGTTTTTTTTATCTGCATGTAAATGACTTGCTTATTGTTAGAAAGATGAAAGATATGGATAAATAGCGCAGTGCGTAATAAGTTGACCTATCTTTTCTTCTTTTTTATTTCTTTAAATATTTGCTGAATATTCGGGCTTTTTTTCTTCGACGAAAAGAGTAGAGCAATGAGTAGGTGCAAATATGTATAATTCAATAGCAAATATGTGTCATTCATTAATTTGTAAATTAACTTATTCAATTGTTGCATCGACATACTTTTCAATAAAATATTTTTGGAAAAAAAAATTGAACCGACTTCGGAACTTCACTCGGCAAGTGCTCTAAAAAGTAAAAAATAATTTTATTCTTTGAACACCATCGACACTACATTTAAACATAAGTTTTGAAGTCGGTGCAAAAACACTATATAGAATCATACAAAACTATAATTGAACTATATATATAAATTACAATGAATCCAGGTTCTTTAATCGCATTCGCATACACTACATTGACAACCACATATTTATGCAATGGTACAAATATTCAGCTCTTAATTTTCAATGGTTTCTCTGAAAAATGTTGGCAAAATGTAGATAAACATCATTTCACCTATAGTTTTTGCACCGACTTCAAAACTTATGTTTAAATGTAGTGTCGATGGTGTTCAAAGAATAAAATAATTTTTTACTTTTTAGAGCACTTGCCGAGTAAAGTTCCGAAGTCGGTTCAATTTTTTTTCCAAAAATATTTTATTTTATTCTTTTTAGTGTAAATGTACATATGAAATAAGGTAATGTTTCCATTACAAAACTTCACCTAATTTGCTTAAGCAAATGCTTTATAAAATAAACTATGTAAGGAAAAAAAAGAAAGTATCAACCCGTCTAAAATTTTAAACGAATGA
This sequence comes from Uloborus plumipes, assembly GCA_038373865.1. NCBI lineage: Eukaryota > Metazoa > Arthropoda > Arachnida > Araneae > Uloboridae > Uloborus > Uloborus plumipes. The sequence continues at coordinate 76,431 of JAXGGA010005312.1, read as the reverse complement.
CACTAAAAAATAATCCTTGTTATTCTCTGGTATTTATTTGTGTACTAGTTTAATCAAAGGCTAAATATTAACGGCTTTTCAACTAATTTATATTTCAAAACAACACTAGATGCTGGCGGTTCATAAAATTTTACGACGTATTACGTACGTGGCAAGCTAATGAGTTTCATGTTTGCTTCAGTTAAGCCTTCATTCAAAATTTTCATTATCATTATAATAACTGTTTCATATCAATCGCGTTTTGTAACAATGTATTTCATATTTAATCATTTAGGACAAATCGCTTTAAATTTGAGCAAAAATTTGGAGATTTTCCTCACTTTCTTCAGAATTCCTTTATCAAAACTTATGTAAATTAAGACTAATAAAACCTGAAATATTACGAATCAATTAGTACCTGGTACGACTTTCAGTTCGTTGGAGTTAAGGAGAAAAAAGCAGGACATAGAAAGATACTCGGTTTAAAATTTTCAAAAAGACCATAGAAATGAATTTCATTATGCAATCCAGAGAAGCCTGGCGTTCAAAATGGTCATTATTACGATTTCTGTGATCCCAATTTCTTTTTCGAAAGATTTCTGCAGGTTCCCGTTATCGAACCCGGACCACGAGAGGATGGGACCAATCGGAAAGAAAGACCTTTCTAACAAAAAAAGAATTTTTGAAATCGGTCCAGGCATCTTCGAGTAATCTTGTAACATACCGAAAAAAAAAAATTTCTCCGACGAATTGCATAACCTCCTCTTTTGTTGAAGTCGGTTAAAAAACAGAAGTACATTTTTCGAGAATTTTTTGTCCTTTCTACACTGGAATCTGGGGAATGAATAATAATTGAAACTAAAAATTTGAAGGAAAATAAATTGAAAATCTGAAAATTCATAAAATTGACAGCGAATAACAAAATACTTTCTTAAGTTCATCCAAGAAGCAAGGAGGAAGCTCTTGAACTTGAATTTGTTTCTTTCTTAACTTGTGATTAATTGTCTGAACTCTGAACAACCAGTTTCATACATGTTCACAATTTCAATTTTCATTACCCTTTTATTACTACCTTTTCTCTTCTAAATACCCATCTCCCCCTAGCGCCCCTTAAGAATTTACCGCCCTTTTGATGAGCCGAATCGCCCCTTTGTGTGTGTGGGGGGGCGATCGCCCCAAGGTAGGGAATCACTGATCTAAAACTTTCAATAGCAGTCTCCACATGATCCCCCAGTCCTCCCACCGACTTTTATTTTGGTCACTCTTGGCCTTGATGATGAGTGATTAATTTGAATGCTTCATAAAGCTGTCTTTGCGGACTCTTCAAGATGGAGAATAGGGCGCATCGATTGCATCCGGGGTTTGCTCAACAACCCTGACCTTGCCCTATCCAAGTTCAGAGACGGCCTGAGCTTGCTCCTGGCACAGTTGATCAATATTTCCCCAAATGAAAAGCAACAAAAGACAGGAGACTTTAGAAAGGGTTTCCAAGCAAGCGATGAGTGGTGACGATATCGATTAATCGTTCGATATTAATCGAGGCCGCCTCTGCGGAACCCCTTAAAGAGCTGTTTTCGAATTAATCAGGAGAAAACGGATTGAGCCGTTTGTGGAAGCTTTGAGGCTTACATACTGAGTTTCTATTTGCTCTTTTCCCATTAAAATTTCTGCTCTGTATTTAATTTGGTTTGAAGAATCAATAACAATGTATACACATCTATATCTATAAAAATGAGTCTATACTTGTTCTCTATACAAATCCACAGTTTGCGTCAGATTTTCATCAAACTTGACACAGAGGTTCCTTGATGCCCTAGAATTCTCATAGGCGTGGTCTTGAAATTTTAAAAAATCTAAAAAGCTCAAATTTAAATTTTTTGTCAAAAAATGACCCTTTTATAGGAATCTAGCCTATTTATATTGTAATCGAGATAGGCCTTTTAGCATTCAAATTGATGAAATTTAAGATTTTTAAATATGAGTATTTTCCAACAATTATTACGATTAAAGTAATGAATTTTCAATTTAAGGCTCACCTATTTCCTTTTAGCATTGAAATACGTAAAAAACAATCATAATTCATGTTCCCATTATTGACAAAAAATATGTATGATACAGAAAAATGAGAGGCTCCTACAGATATTTAATTTTTTTTTTTTTTTGCGAGCCTTTTTTAGTCCTCCTATTAGAGGAATTATGCAAAAATATGGATTAACTGCCTCATACATTTTCGCTTTTAGCTGGTGCTATTTTTCTGTGAACTTTCAGTGAATCCACAGTTTTCGTCAGATTTTAATCTCACTTGGGACAGAGGTTCCTTGATGCACTAGAATTCACATTGGACTTTATAAAAAGAACCACGGATTTGAATTTCAAATTTGCAATTCGACGACAGTTGCGTCTGTAATGGAGATAAGCCTTCAAAACGAGAAATAGATTTATTTCTGAGTTATAATAATTTTTACTTTGTAGGTGGGAACAATTAATAGAGAAAAGTTAATATTTTTAATTTGGCGGGTGAAATTGATGCAATTTTTTCACTTCCATGTGCATATATTTCATGCCAGTGGACGCGGCAAAGCACAGACAACATTTATCTTTCATTTTCACCTTTTGATAAGACTATTTTTCTGTAAACGTTTAACTTTCTGTAATATTTTAGTTTTTTTCAAAGTTTGTACCTAAGAGACAGATTGATGCATTTCATTCATTTCATTTCATTTCACACTCCAGGGTCCCCCGTACCTACCACAGCTTCGTGGTTTAACCGGGATAGGGCCCTGAAGAGCGCTCTGTTCTTAATTTTGAACCAGAACCTAGGGTAGAGCAAACCCTAGGCTCAACATCCCCAGAGGTATCGTTTCACTTGGAGGACTTTGTGACCACGACATTTTTAACGCCTCCCAGCCGATATTAATCAAGACGGTGGATCTTTGATCGGCTGGGATCGAACCCGGGTCCCTCCCGACACGAGTCCGATGCCTTACCGATCGGGCCACCACGTCCCTCACAGATTGATGCAAATTAAATTGATGCAAATTATTTTATACCCATATGAATAGAACTCTTTCAATTTTTTTCCCTGAATGCTATGTTGTATTAATAAGCACCCGGGCAACGGCGGGTATTAAGCTAGTACATAATAAAAAAGAATTCCTTGATTAATAAGGAGAAAACATTTCCTAATTAATAAGGAGAAAACATTTCCTAATTAATAAGGAGAAAACATTTCTTAATTAATGAGGAGAAAACGGATTGAGATGTTTATGAAAGTTTTGAGGCTTAAATATTGAGTTTCTATTTGTTCTTTCGCATTAAAATTTCTGCTCTGTATTTAATTTGGTTTGAAAAATCAATAACAATGTGCACACATACATAATAAAAAACATTTCTTCAAAACAAATTAAAATCAGATACATTTCATTGGAGCAGGACAAACAAAATAATTTAATCGTGTGCGAATTTTTCAAGGGATTAAACAAAAGCGGAAACAGAAACTTTTCAAAGAGGGGCCGATTGATTTTTTTTTACTCACCTCTTACCACGTAGTACAGTAGAAATAAACTGAAAAACACCTTGGGGTCGAACAAATTGCAACAGAAACAACACCTGTTGGAAATGGTAGGTAACAGGCTCCTAATGAACATACTAAAAGTATACATCCGTACTAGTGGGACAAATATGTTTTTTTGGCCGCCATCTTGAAAAATCATGAAAAAATTTCAAAAATTCAAAAAAATTATGTGTGGTATAAAATGAAAGGAAATTTTAAGCTGAAAATAGATAAAACATAGGATATTTGAAGTGAGGTGAAAATACTTAAAATAAGCACCCGTAATAAGGTGCAAAATGGTTTTTTTTCGGCCGCCATCTTGAAAAATCCGAAAAAAATTCAAAAATTCAAAAAAGTAATGTGTGGTATCAAATGAAAGGAAATTTCATGCTGAAAAGTAATATAACATCTGATATTTCAAGTAAAGTGAGCAGTATAAGAGTATACACCCGTACTGCAGCGAGAAATGCTTTTTTTAGTCGCCATCTTGGAAAAGAGTGGATTTGGTTTGAAAACATAAAACATTTCATATGTGGTATCAAATAAAAGGTAATTTGATACTAAAAAAGAAAGTGATTTTGGTTTAGACTAATAAAAAAAAATAACCAAATGGGGACCAAAACACTGAATTCTTTTGTTGTGTCAGAAACATCATTTATTGATCTAAGAGGCTCACAAACCATGAATAACTTTGCCTCCAAGTTCATCTTTATTAAAATCAAATAATAGGGGAAAGTACCACAAAACGGGATACCTAACATATTCTTCGCTTTATTTCTTATTGTATACAAGGTACATTCCAAAGTTAGACGCCATTTAAAAGTATACACATTTTACATTACTAAAAATACCTTTGTCATATTTGTTCGATATTATTTATGGGAAAAATACTGGTTTCAAAAAGTCTTATACAATCCCGTTTTACCCAACCAAGGGTGGGTAAAACGGGATAGGGAATTGTATGTTAATATTTTGTGCTGATTTTACTTTTGATTTAGTTTTTAGACCAAAAATAGGCTACGTAATTGTAAATTTGGAAAATTACATAACACAGAAATTGCATAAAAATGTGTCGTCTTCTTCGTCTGCTTTGGAATAAGCTTCGTGGACCCATCCCTGGCAGCTCGAGAATTGTATCCAGCTTCCTTCTCCAGATTTCGAGTCAAGATACATAGCGTTGCAGAAAATACATGAAGGGTCAGGGGGAAAAACCACGGTAGTCCACTTTTTGTTGAATTTAAACTGATGCTACCACCTGTTAGAAAAATAAGTGTAATTTCGTTTAGTATATGCAATATTCGTGAAAAAACACTGTAGTCCATGTATTATTGTCATTTTAGAACAAGTATACTGGGGAAGTTTATGAGTTCATAAAGTTTAAATTTCGTTTTTCTCAAAATGAATCAAATGTGACTACCGTGGTTTTTCCCCCTGACCCTTCACATGCTTCATCTTTTTCAGTTTCATCTTCTGAAGACGACGACGTCCAACCTTGGCTAACTGATGATTTTTTTCGGCTTTTTTTCATGTTACGTCCATTTTTTTCCATTTTTGCAAATGATGTTTGTGGAGTTTTTTTCAGGTTTAGAGCAACATTTTAAAAATTTATATGCCTGTTTTGCATCTCCACCTGGTTTTCTTTTACACCTCATTTGTTTTGTTTTCGGAACATTCAAGAGACTTGTTTTGGCAGCCGTTTTTTTTTTCAGCTGTTAAGTTCTTTCTCGTTCTTTTTTTTTTCCTCTCGTTCTTCTTCTTCCAACTCAAGTTTATATGGGCTTCTTGTTATAAATGCTGTTCTCCCTCTTCTATTATCGTGTTTATTTTTAGGTCTTGGTCCAATCACTCGTGGTGAAGGTACAATTTCTTTGGGTGATGTAGAAATGGCAGTGAAGAGCTACAGTATAGGCCAAGTCCTTTGACTCCTGTTGAAGTGAACGGTTGGATAAGGCCTGCGTTTGTACTAGTGTTATCGTTGCACTAAGTGATTCTTTCAATATTGTCTCTAGTGGTTGTGATGACAGCAAACTCTTAGATGCTATGACTGAATTTGAAGATCTTTCGGATCTGATCTCATTTTGTTGCAAATTTAATGGGTGTTAGGACGTCATGTTCTGAGCATCCAGCAATGGGTGATCTGTTATAAGAGAGGAAGCGAAGATATATTCAGGAAAGACATCTGGGGTTATGTGGGAAAATGCCTGTTTTCGTGAACCCATTCACAGCAGTTTCGACAAGAGCTGCTCGTTAAAATGCTGCATTGAACATATTTCCTACTTCGTAGATAGTAATCCCTTTGTCAGGATGGTTGAACATCCACTTACGAACCTCTAGCTCGCTTCGTGCTACTTAAACACATTGAAAAAACATTAATGGAAATGGTCGGGTAAAACGGGACACATTAAATTGTATCCCGTTTTGGGCATACTAAAAGTGTCCCGTTTTGCCCGACCATGATGCTTTTGACAACATAAAGTGATGACCCTGGAACCGCCACTCACTAACAATATTTAAGTACATGAAATTGTTGCTAAAAGAGCTATGAACAAAATACAGTTCTAACCGGAACTGTTCCGAATTACGGAGAACGACAATTCTAGTTGTTCTGCAGTCGAAAAAAGTAAAAAGTAAGTAAAAATCTCAATTGCAAACTTTGAAAAAAATATTTCTTTGCGAAATACGTGGCTAGAGTTGAGATATTAACTGAGTATGCTGTCATGGCGGTCGGGAACCAGTTTAGCCTGTCTCCTGCGAGATAATACCACCAGTCAAGCTCCAACGCCCACTATCCCGTTTTGCCCGCCTAATCCGTTTTGGGCAACTCTCCCCTACATGTTCTTTAAAAATTAAATTGGATGATTAAAAAAATCATGTAATTGAAGAATTTTTCATAAAATAAAATATTTATATCCATTAAAATGAAATATCATCTTCATCATCCAAATCCAAAATGTCCGCTGTGTTTTTGCGGTTCTTTAAACAACAGTTTTTACAAACTAACGAGCATGGAAGTCTATATTGACAACATGTACATTTTGTAGTGTTATATGGTTCTAATTATGTTTAAGAGTTTATGAGGTCCTGGGATCAAGTCTGTGGATATCGGCTGAAATTGTCCGTCTACCAACTGCCATCCCCAAAGTGTGGAATCAAGAGTTAGTCATTCAAGGTTCTTCTAATAAAGAACTGCAAATGTATTGGATATAGCTGATATTTCACTGCATTGGGTGTTGGAGGCAACGAGTAATGTCGAATTCATTTTTTCCTAACTTCGTGAGTGTAGGGATATGCATTTAAGTGGTGTGTGTCGATGTTACCTCCATATAGTGAGAAAATATTTTACAACAAATTTCGGCCAAATATTCCTTCGTAATATCTTCCATCGTAACATCATGAAAAGGCAATCCTAATCGCTTAGACTATCAGATTTTATAAAAATTTTGAAAAAAAAAAAGGGTTTACTTTTGCCATATAACGCACTGGTGGTGTCACACAATGTCCATGCGTGAACAAAAGGTAAAGTTTTGCAAGCTTCTCTCCGATTTAAATGGCTTGAATTTCACACTTTATCGGATTGTGTGGCCAGAGACTTCATTAAAATTCTTAGATGAATGATACAGTAAGAGAATTAAAATATTCTGTATCATCCGCAACTACTATCACATGTTTCTGGGCTAGTTTTACAGCTTATTTAACGATTATCGTGTCTGCGCCACCTTCCGCTTGAATCGACATCGCCTTTCAAAACAAATCTTCAGTATGTTGACGAAACGCTGTTTGTTTACAGAATTGAAAATAAATTTGTCTTCTTTTTTTTTTTTTCAAACTATAGGTGAATTTTCTTCAAATATTACTTAAACTGTTGATTTCTTCATGCGTAATCTGTGCGCCATATCTTTTATGTTGGGTTTCTTATACCCATCTAATACTATGGTCACGTCTCCATAACTTACATGAACATACGCTTCGTGTTGACTTATAACATCTTTAAATGTTGCAGAAGCAGACCATGGTAATGGGTGAACTAATACACCTCCATCAAGAACGTAATAAATACCCTAATACAAATGTATCGTATTGACATTCAAGGTATCTAATGACTTTACCAATAAAGATTTATCTGTTTTTTCTCATTTTCTGAGTACTACGGTCAACTAGTGCAGTTGGTGGAATGGATAATTCGTAACTGAGAAATTCACTTGCTTCTCGAGCGCTGTTGTCTAAAGAGTTATTACAGGCAAGCATCTTCTGTGTTGAGAGACGTGGATCTACGTAGTGGAGTCTCAGCCGCAATAATAATTCCTTCTGTCAGTACTTTCATTGTTAATGCTTTGTCTAATTTCAAAAACGTTTGATCTTTAAAACACTTGCTGGTGAGTTTATCTTGGATGTTTCTTCTAATGACATCAGCATTTTCTGCAGTAACTTTTCTTTTGCTATTCGTTATTTCGTTAAAAATGTTACATAAACGGTAAAGAACAGCAAATAGATTCTGGTCTACGAAGAATCGCATCACCTTTTTTATATATTTCAAATCTCTTGCCATCCTTACATCTGTCAAATCGGTATGCTATTCACTACCAATGCGTGAAGCATTGGTCAGAAAGTTTAGTGAATATTTCACTGTAGAATGGCTCAAAATCCAAGTTGCACGCTTAATTGCTTTACCATTTTTCACCCATTTCAACTTTAACTTCTCCTGAAAACTCCCATGAGTATCCTTTTCAATGAGAAATTTCCTTTCATTTGATACCGCATATGATATGGTTTTTTGAAAAAAATTTCTACGCTTTTCCAAGATGGCGACCAAAAAAAAAAAAAAAAAAAAAAAACTCATTTCGCACGATAGTACAGGTGTATATTTTTAGTATCTTCGCTATTTATATGCCAGATATTATATTCCTTTTTAGCATGAAATTTAATTTCATTTGATACCACACATTATTTTTTTGAATTTTTTTCGGATTTTTCAAGATGGCGGTCGAAAAAAACACATTTTGCACCACATTACGGGTGCATATTTTAAGTATCTTCACTTCAATTCAAATATCCTATGTTTTATCCCTTTTCAGTTTAAATTTCCTTTCATTTGATACCACACATATTTTTTTTTGAATTTTTGAAATTTTTTCATGATTTTTCAAGATGGCGGCCAAAAAAACATATTTGTCTCACTAGTACGGATGTATACTTTTAGTATGTTCATTAGAATCCTATTACCTACCATTTCCAACAAGTGTTGTTTCTGTTGCAATTTGTTCGACCCCTAGCGCTATTTCTACTGGACTAACGTGCCTGATTTACTCATGCTGTGGTGTCGGGGGGGGGGGGGGTCTCATCCTCTCTATTTAAAACAGCTAAAATATAAAAAAAGCAAGAAAGGGGAGACGAGAAGTCGCGGAACCTATCTCTTTTTTTTTTCTTCACCAAAAGTGTTCTAAAATTGTGTTTTTGGAACTTAATGTGATAATTGATTAGGAATGTTTCGAAAACCCCTCCCACTTAACATTACCGAGGTTCGTGTAAAATTAGGGTTTTTTTTTTTTTTTTTTGAGTTTCAATTTCGAAAACTTACGGGAAGAAAATAACTGAACCCCATTCCTTCCTGATGAGATGGTTTACAATCGTGATTTTAAGCATTAAATTTTGCAAAATGTCTGAGGGACGGTCTCCAAACATTTCTTCCTCTTAACATCGCCAAAGATCGTCTAAAATTACCTTCTTGAAACTTCAATTTCCATCAGGTAGTTTTGAACCCTAATTTTTCCCCAAACGTCATCGGAAATAGCATACACTTGCGTTTTTAGAACTTCACTTTCAAAACATCTACAGTGCAGGGACAATCAAGAGGGGCATGGATGATTGCTCCCATTGCTCCTCCCTTGTTTTCGTGCTTGACATTAAATAAAGGAGAATATAACAAGCAAATATTCAGCAAATCAACTTTAATCCGCAATTCTACATTTTTTAACCGCACCACTCATATTTGAATACTGTTTTCATATTTGCTGGCATAAAATGGAAGAAAAACTATAAAAGTAATTTATAGAGTTGTCCAAAATCAAAGAGCAGTACGTAACATAACCTAGAACAATGTATGTTTATCTGTCTATTTTTATTATTCGCTGTAAATAATTGTTGACCTCCAGAAATAAATATCCGAATTTGATATATTTCGAATCAGAAGCGCATTGCAATATTAATTTGAGTGAAAATCGCACATAACATAAATTTCGTACTTCAAAAAATGTTTTAAATATGCCTATAAAACATGGAGTTGCATTAAACGTCAAGAATCGGGACAAGTTCTGCAATAACTCGTATACTGTACGTCTTTTGATTTGTTTTTGTGGACTGTCACACCTTCGTAAAATATTGGACGCTGGAACAATGCTCAGAGCTAAAAGCGGAATAATAAATATCAGCTGTATTCATAAAGATAACACTCTTCACAAACTCATACGACGATCTTCGAAAATGATAGGTATTTGCAGACTTTTCGAGTATTAGCTCTTTTTTCTGTTCTTTTAGCGGTAACTGTCACAGATGACGCCATAAAGTATGTCTCTAACACCTTGGATCATCTGTATAATCAGCTCAAACACCCAGATATTTAATATTCACTTGAAAGAGAAAAGCAGTTCTAGATCCTTTCGAAAGTTCTGAGGACTTTCCGTTTCCTCAGCAGGATACGGAGGACAGATTCTAAATTGGCAGTCACAAGATGGTGGATATGAGAAATATTTCTTTTCTGGTGGTGTTAATTTTTTCGGTTTTTACTTGCAAATTTTGTTACGTCATAGTCGAAGGTGATCCGCTGATTGCTGATGCCAAGATGGAAGACAAAAAATCCGATGCGCTCGACAATGACCTCAACAGCATTCTCGCAGAAGACATATCGTTCATGCAGTCATTAATCGTCAACGCGGGCGAGGAGGACGACTATTTGGACGTCGAAGAGGAAGCCTTGAAGGAAGCCATTGCTGCTCAATTCGGTTACATGCTGGACCAACACGTGTCAGGGGATGAGTTGAACAAGGACTTTAAATTGGAAGTCATTGTTCAGGCTCTGGAAAGTGCATTTCAAAAAACGACCGGAAGTGTTGATCGTGAGTTCATCGATAATATTTTAACTGCTTTTCAAGAGAGAGAAAAATGGAGAGAAACTCGAAAGAGTGAACACGAGTTTAATAGGATGGATGCTGAGGAAGATGAAAATTAAGTACCTAGGCTTTGACGATTTTGCAAAATAGTAAGCAATCTATTTCGTACATAAAAATGATTGTATATATATTTAAAAAAAAGAAAGAAAAAAACTACAGCAACAGTGAGTTAGTAATTTAATCAATAGCAATTTACTTTTTTCTCGTGTTTGCTCTATTCATGATTTTTTGAAAATCAAATGAAATATATTTTTGATTATTTTATTCTTTTTTAAATCAAAGCAAATCAATTGGATCACTTGAAATAAAGAAAACTTTGCCTTGCAATAAAAAATGTTAATTATGCATAAAAAAATTTTTCATTATCCTTTCTTGTTTATGTGTTATTATTATTATTAATTTTAGTTTGATGATTAAATAGATTTTTGATTTAGTTTCTCCGTGATACATAATTTTTAGTTTATGTAATAATAACAAATCGTTTTTTGTTACTTAAAATAAAAAAAATTATATTTTCTGTTTTATTTTATGTAGAAAGTTCTGGGAGTTAAACGGATATAGGGTTTTAATCTTTCCCATGACAAAATGATATTCAATAGTACAACAGCAATCAGAAACTTTCTTGTATGTCTTTGAAAAAAAAGAACTTCTTTTCGTGTCTATCTGTCTACTATCTCTACCAGAGGCTGATATAAGGGGAGGTACATAGGGGTCATGACCTCCCCCACCCCTCTCATATCACGAGTATTATTCTCCATCCACATTGTGAATAATTTTTAAACGAATACAATTTCAATTCAATAATTTTCAAAAGTAAATATTTGAAATACTTCTTTTCATTTCTTATGAAATTAATTAATAATGTTTGTGCTCTGATAGGTGCCGTATTCCTGACTGATTTGACGCTTTTTATTGACACATAAGCAGTTTCAGAAAATGTTCTTACCCAAACCCCTGTATTCAATATGATCTCCTCTGAAGTAGAAGACTGCATCCGTCCCTGATGTCTACCTATTCATTTATCTCTCTATCAGAACACTATGTTCAGAGCCCGATCATTCTGTTATAGGACATGAGGGCACATTTCTGTTTCCGCCCCCCCCTTCTCTTATCAGTTACGTGTTATGAGTAAAAAAAATTCTTACAATACCAGAATGAAACAAAAATTTTCTGCAAAGATCAAAATTAAAAAAAAAAAAAAAAAAACTATCAAATTATTCAGAGAAAAATATACGTCGACATACACAGTAAACGTTCATTATTAATAATTAATAGAAAATTTACAGTAGGCATTTTGTATTTAGGAGGCGTTGTATAAAGTAATCGGGTTTTGGGCCCCCTGAAATCTATGAGGAGGGGCCTGTGCCCCGCGTGCTCCTGCGGTAATCAGGCTTTGACTATGTTATACCCCCGGACGGGCGCGTGTGTGTTATGGAGCCTGATTACTAAATAGGACATCAAGACAGTGGTCTATTAGGGCCCTGCTTTTTGGTTTGGGGTCAAAATGTCGCGGCCGAAATGTCGCGGGCCAAAATGTCGCGGCCAAAATGTCGCCGAGCCAAAATGTCGCAGGCTAAAATGTCGCGGGCAAAAATGTCGCCGGTCCAAAATGTCGCCGAGCCAAAATGTCGCGGGCTAAAATGTCGCGGGCCAAAATGTCGACGGTCCAAAATGTCGCCGAGCCAAAATGTCGCGGGCTAAAATGTCGCAGGCAAAAATGTCGCCGGTCCAAAATGTCGCCGAGCCAAAATGTCGCGGGCTAAAATGTCGCGGGCCAAAATGTCGCCGGTCCAAAATGTCGCCGAGCCAAAATGTCGCGGGCTAAAATGTCGCGGGCCAAAATGTCGCCGGTCCAAAATGTCGCCTGCCCAAAATGTCGCGGGCCAAAATGTCGCGTGGTCAAAATATCGCCGGTCAAAAATGTCGCCGGTCAAGAATGTCGCCGGTCAAAAATGTCGCCGGACCAAAATGTCGCCGGTCGAAAATGTCGCCGGGCCAAAATGTCGCCGGTCTAAAATGTCGCCGGTCCAGAATGTCACCGGTCAAAAATGTCGCCTGTCCAAAAAAACGCCGGCCCAAAATATATCCGTTCCAAAATGACGTAAGTGTATAGTACAGATTGAATGTTTCCAGTAATTCACAAATTCAATGCAGCTTAATTATGTAGCTCAATTTTACTAATAAGCTGGTCACGATATGATAAATACACCTGTTTAGTAACTTTTTTTAAACGTAGCAGCTTAGAAAATTAGCTTAAGTTATTAACAAAAATGTAACTAAATTGATTTCTTCTAAAACTTAAATTATTTCAGTACCAAAATAATGCCATAGTTTTTTCAGGGCTGTACTTAGGGCCCAGGGACGCTAAATTTCTTCCTTTTTTAATACGCTTTTACTAGTTTCACAAGTAGGTTTTTTTGTTTGTTCGTTTGTATGTATGTAACTCTGAGTCAAAAATAAAATTCACGTTCTTTACAAACGTATAAAAGTAATATGTTTAATACCATTATTATTACTAAAGGCTAAACTATATTGCATGTTGATGTATAATAAGTGCATTTGACATTAGTTCTGAGTTGGGCATCGATCGTCCACAAAATGCATATTATAAGTGCATGTAAACTTAGCGGATATTCAACAGTTTTCAAAATCTTCTTTTGAATTTGATTTACTCTAAAAGCGTATTTTTTAGTTTTTTTAAACTATTTAGGATTATTTTTTTTTCACACAAAGAAATTAAACAAATAAATTTGCTGTAAAGGCATTTTTTTTGCAAAAACGGAATACCGTTTAATCACCGCGTAGCCGGCAATTTTCTTATAGAACATTTTCTTTAAGAGTTGTTTGGGGACGTTTGAAATCAAATTAGTTCATGGAATTATTGCTTTCTTTGTAACAACTGAGTGGTGGAAGGGGAGGTGAAATGTCAAGAGAAAAAAAGGTATTATATTCAACTCCACATTTAAATACTGATTGTAACGAAGGTACAGAACCATGTCTGAGCTGATTAACGCCAGAAATGAATAAGCATCTCTCCCTTTAAGACCATTCTACAAACAAAATTTTGTCTGAATACTTGCATTACTTCTTGATATACATCACTCACAAATAATGAAAAATAAAAAGTTCAATTGCTCTGCTTCCTCGATGATGTGGCGTATCTTCTGAAGGCTTCCTATGGGCCAATTTTTATTTTATTTCGTCTGAACCTTCTTCAGACATTAATCACGCTATGCTGAAAACGTTCCATTACATTCTTGCATGTAAAAACTTGGAAGAACTGGCGGCAAAAACCAATCAGCACTGAATCACATATTGGTTGGTACATGTATGTACCAAATTTCATTCTAATTCACGCACTAAGTTTTGTGGTAGAGTCGCCCCCAAAAAATGGGTCACGCAGATACACACTTACACATTTTCCCTTAAAAAAATAAACGATAAAATTGAATTCCTCACACGTCAGAAAGTGTAAATTCTTCCAAATTGACAATTTTTCACTGATCCAATACTTTCTTTTACACATTTTATGAAGAAGAAAATAAAAAGACCTCTATTATTTAAATAATATAGACTTGCTTTCGATCATGTAAGAAATTTTAACAGAAACCAAGTTTCAAACATTGTATATCTGTCTTATTCATTTCACTGTTCTTCAACTTCTTTTTTAACACACGAATTTTCCTTTCGATATCAATTAAACTTGGCTTGGGCTGCTAATCTATTCGTTTTTAAGTTGGTAGATAGCGAGTTACGGTGAAATAAGCTATTGTAAATAAATAACGTACGCTTGTTTGAAAACTATTTGTTTCTTGGAAAGCGCTCGAAACAGTTACAAGCCGAAAGGGTAAATTTTTTTTAGTATTTTCAAAAATTTTAGTCCATACTATCGTTAACGCACACGTTCATCAACAGCAATTTGCAATTTTTTGCTAATTCGGTGTAAAAAAGCCTTTTCATATATTTTAATTTTTGATACTAACTGTATCAATATCGGACCTTCTACATTTTTGTCTGACGACACTTGAACTGGCGACATTTTGGCCCGCGACATTTTTGACCGGCGACATTTTGGACCGGCGACATTTTTGACCTGCGATATTTTGGACCTGCGACATTTTTGACCGGCGACATTTTGGACCGCGACATTTTGGCTCGGCGACATTTTGGACCGGCGACATTTTTGACCGGCGACATTTTAGCCCGCGACATTTTGGCTCGGCGACATTTTGGACCGGCGACATTTTGGCCCGCGACATTTTAGCCCGCGACATTTTGGCTCGGCGACATTTTGGACCGGCGACATTTTGGCCCGCGACATTTTAGCCCGCGACATTTTGGCTCGGCGACATTTTGGACCGGCGACATTTTGGCCCGCGACATTTTAGCCCGCGACATTTTGGCTCGGCGACATTTTGGACCGGCGACATTTTTGCCTACGACATTTTAGCCCGCGACATTTTGGCTCGGCGACATTTTGGCCGCGACATTTTGGACCGCGACATTTCGGCCGCGACATTTTGGGCGTATACCCTGCTTTTTAGGTGCTGAAACAGGGGTGCCCCGATCTTAAATTTTCGGGAGGGGTAAAATTCTCCATTTTCCGAATGAAGTTCCGAAATGTGCCGAATGATAAAATACGACCATACGCACATACCTAATACCGTTACTTTATGCGTAAAGACTATAGGTAGCACTTAAAACAAACGAAAAACGAGTATTTTCAATCTTTCCTTCAGATGAATATTCAGATATCACAAAATATATGGCATCCCTAAATTTGCCGAATCGTCAGCCAGAATGTGCCGAATAAGAAAAATTTTTGGGAGGTCCAGGTGACCTCCCGTGACCTCCCTTCGGGGCGCTTTGTACTGAAATGGTTTTTAACAATGACTAAAACTAAGTTTTTACAACAGGAAAGATTTAATTGTCTATAAATTAATCAAATCATTAATTCATCACTCAATGGTCTACGCAGGGAAGGGGGGGGGCGTTCCCAAAACAGTATATGGCCTCAGGACCCTATGATATTGACAAGGGCCGGTCCATACATCTCATTCTCGCGTCCACGCTCTGCCGCGGGGAAGAACTTCCGTGACGTCATCGAAGTGACAAAAGCTCTCGCTCCCAGTTACGGCGAAGCGGAAATACTTCTCTTGTTTTAACTTAGTAAATGAAGGGATACACACATAAATAAATACTGGGTCTTGTTTTTTAACCGACTTCAACAAAGGAGGAGGTTATACAATTCGTCGGAGAAATTTTTTTTTTTCGGTATGTTCCAAGATTACTCGAAGACGCCTGGACCGATTTCAAAAATTCTTTTTTTGTTAGAAAGGTCTTTTTTTCCGATTGGTCCCATCCTCTCGTGATCTGGGTTCGATAACGGGAACCTGCAGAAATCTTTCGAAAAAGAAATTGGGATCACAGTAATCGTAATAATGACCATTTTGATCGCCAGGCTTCTCTGGATTGCATAATGAAATTACTTTCTGTGGTCTTATTGAAAATTTTAAACCGAGTATCTTTCTATGTCCTGCTTTTTTCTCAAGAACTCCAACGAAATGAAAGTCGTACCAGGTACTGATTGATTCGCAATATTTCAGGTTTTATTAGTCTTAATTTACATAAGGTTTGATAAAGGAATTCTGAAGAAAATGAGGAAAATCACCAAATTTTTGCTCAAATTTAAAGCGATTTGTCCTAAATGATTAAATATGAAATCCATTGTTACAGAACGTGATTAATATGAAACAGTTATTATAATGATCATGAAAATTGTAAATGAAGGCTTAACTGAATCAAACATAAAACTCCTTAGCGGGCCACCTATGTAATACGTCGTGAAATTTTATGAACTGCGAGAATCTAGTGTTGTTTTGAAACATAAATTAGTTGAAAAGCCGTTAATATTTAGCCTTTAATTAAACTAGTACACAAATAAATACCAGAGAATAACAAGGATTATTTTTTAGTGTCAATCGTTTAAAATTTTAGACGCGTTGATTCCTTCTTTTTTTTTCTTACATAGTTTATTTTATGAAGCATTTACTTAAGAAAATTAGGTGAAGTTTTGCAATGGAAGCATTACCTTATTTCATATGTACATTTACACTAAAAAGATTAAAATAAAAATATTTTTGAAAAAAAAAAATTGAACCGACTTCGGAACTTCACTCAGAAAATGCTCTAAAAAGTAAAAAATAATTTTATTCTTTGAACTCCATCGATACTACATTTAAACATAAGTTTTGAAGTCGGCGCAAAAACTATAGGTAAAATGATGTTTACTATATTTTGCCAACATTTTCAGAGAAATCATTGAAAATTGAGAGCTGAATATTTGTATATGTATTTTTCAATGAATGCGAATGCGAATAAAGAACCTGGATTCATTTAAATTTATATTTATAGTTTCGAATGATTCTATTTGGCTTTTTTTGCGCCGACTTCAAAACTTATGTTTAAATGTAGTATCGATGGAGTTCAAAGAATAAAATTATTTTTTACTTTTTAGAGCATTTTCTGAGTGAAGTTCCGAAGTCGGTTCAATTTTTTTTTTTCAAAAATATTTTTATTATGGAAATCATATCATCTCTTAAAAAGGTTTTAAATGTTGGTTCTAAAAATAACCTTTTGCTTTAAATGTTGGTTCTGAAAAGAACCCTTTTTTTGTTATTAGTTGTTGTATTTTTTGAATTTTTTTTGGGTTTTTTTTGGTTTTATTTATTTTTTTATTTGTTTGTTTATTTATTTTTTTTATTTTGTTTTATTTATTCATTTTTTTTTTGCTTTTTTTTTTTTTTTTTGCTTTTTTTTTTTTTGCTTTGGCTCTGAAAAGAACCTTTTTTGCTTTGGTTCAGAAAGAACCTTTTATGCTATGTTTGAGGATAACCTTTGGTGTAGGTTTGAAGAAAATTTTTACTCGCTGTCTTCAAGCAAAAATTAGTTTATGTTTTTTGAATAGTATTGCTTTTCTCTGTTTTGAGTTTGCTAGATAGTAGCCATTTCTTCATTTTTTTATTTGCATTTCGTTTGGCTTGTTCTTTTTTTCGATTCAAATGTCTTATCCTTACAAAAGTCCTGAGGCTTGAATACTTTTTTATTGCTGTTTTACAAACATCAGGAAATTTCTTCTCCAAAATCTCTTGCAGTTGTTTTGTTACATTTGGACCCTTATGTATGCTATCTTTTCCATTGATTGATATAAATATCGCTTCAAACTCTTCCATGTGTTGGAGCCAACTTCCCGACGGGACTGTCAACCCACCTTTAGAAATACTTTTCAACCAAATAGCTGAATCCAAATCTTCAACGACATTTGCTGAAATAGAACCAAGAGTTGGGTCTTGTTTCTTTGCTTTAAATGCAATCCATCCAGAAATATATTTTAAAGCTTCGTGTTCAGTCAGTGTCATGGAAAGAATTACTGGTGATTGTTTCAGCTTTCCAGGCCATAGGAACTTCATCTTCGTATAATCTATTACATGCAACTAGGTCATCGTCTTCATCTTCAGATTGTCCAACAATTTCTTGAATATCTTTTTCTTCAAAGGCATTTTGCAATATTTCAGCAGTTAGATATGTACCCAATGCGTCTCCATCTCGTGTGTTTGCCTTAGGAGATAATGCTGGTAATTTATTTGCGAATAGTAAATTTTTCAAGCGAAAGATGACTTCTACAGGAGATGGATGGTCGTAGAAGCTACCAATACCTCTTATTTGGCTAAATAAGCTTTCTAAAGCGTCTTGTGTGAGGCGTGAAGTCAAAACATATTTTAGTCCTTCAGATTTTAAGTCCTTTTGAAGACCTAATATAGAAGAAATGGAAATTATCATTCCTTTTTGAAAAGGTAGTAAACTTTTTTTCCCAACTACCCTTAATCCTGAAATTGCTCGCTTCATTTCCAGTAATTTTTGCTGCTGTTTCTCAAAATAAGGATCAAGTCCAAAAGCAGCTTGCATAGGTTTATGACTTTTAGGTATAGGGTGGCTACTGTTCATAATGTCGAAAAATTCATCGACTAATTCGAAAAAGTCAGCGACTTTTTTCTCTCCGGTCAGCAGAAGAATGGCTTTTGCCGTTGTGGCTGAGAAAAGGGTTTTCGCTGGAGCAACTCTCTGTCTTTCATTCCCTTTTAAAGTCAAAAAACTGGGCTTTAATTTGTGGCAGAGTCGATCTTTTTCTAGAACAGCTTTGATGACATTTTGGGTAATTTCTGTACCATCTTCTAATATTAACCCTTTATCAATAAAGTGATTTCTTAAAAGTTTTAGATAGTGAGGCGGATCGGCAAATACCCATATTCTTCTATTAGGATCGCTTGGGTGGTCAAAATACGATTTTTCTGTTGATATGTTCAGCTGATTCCACAAAGTAGAACTTCCACCTAAATCAGAAACAATAGCAGAAACTATAACTCCAGTTCTTTCTAACTCTTTGATAATTAGAAAAAGTAGATCTTTCTTCATGGGTTGGTCAAAGTCAAAATACACTGGTTGCTTCCAAGGAGAAAGAATTCCTCTCGCTAATACAAATTGTACACTAGAATGTGGGCTCAATACTTGATCTGCTTGGTTGTCATATGATAACTTGCTATCAATATGCATTTCATCAAAGCTTAGGATGCACATTTTTTCCAATTTGCTCATACTTTCGCATTTTTGTTTCATTAATAGCAAAACGTATTTCAAAATTCCCGGTCTAATGGAAATCTTGGAACACCATCTTTTTAGAGTACTGCTGCTCGGCATTGGAATTCCAATTTTGTCTCTCCAAAATTCGTAAGCTTTCCTGGAGATTGCCTTTGTTATAATACCTCTTGATATGTCTTCAGCTTTCCATTTTATTTTCTTTTTATTATTCATAATGGGATCTAATTGCGTCGTAGTTATCATCTTCTTCATTTGTATAAGTACTTGTTTATTCTTCCTTTCCAGTGACTTTACTTTCTTCTTAAGTGCATGATTTTCAATTAAAACTTTGTTCATTCTTTTGCTTCTTTTAATCTTCTTAATCCTTTTCATTTTTAATAATTGGTCTCTTTCTAGCTTCACAATCTCAAGTTCTTTTTCCAGATATTTAATTTTTTCGTTATCTTCAGCACATTGTGCATTCATATCATTTTGAGGGGTGTCTTCAATCAGGAGTGTTTCAGTTGTTTCAGCCGGTACACCATCATCAGCTAAATTTTCCCTTACATCTAAAGCGATCTTTTTAGGGCTGAGAGTTTTTAATCTTTCTTTAGCATTTTCAAGAACAGTTCTTTTTCTTTTTCTTGCCGCTCTCTCTGTCTCTTGCGCATTTTCATTTCCAACCGAAAGTTTCAAGCTCGGCACAGCCCCAGACTTAAGAATTTTCTTCATTTTCAATCCCATCAATCTGTTTTTCATATCGTCTAAATAATCATCTTCTGTGAAATGTTCGCTGCAAATTTTCGCAAAATTTTCATTCACAGGATCCTTTCTTCTACACTTAAGCAACCATATTTTCTTCAACTCTGCATCTTTCGGAAAAACGTGATAAACGATATCCGAGTTCTTTGTTTTCCGGTAATAATTACCGCAAACAGCAACTGCACAGCTAGCCATTTCTTTCGAAAATCACAGGAGAGAACTAAGGAATGAAATTGCACTAGCCCCGGTTTGTCACTTCACTGACGTCACAGACCGGTTTCCCCTCTTTCAAAACCAGTCTCAAGTCGGCACGCGTTTCCACAAAGCTATGGCCCAGCCCTTGTCGTATATTTATGGTCCTGATATGGCCTAGGGCCCCCAATCCAATACTTTAACAGGATCGTGCATATGTGTGTGTGCGCGCGCACGTGAAAATAAGCAAAAACTCATCCATGGAAAATTTATAACTTCACCAAAGTTAAGAGTTCTTTTTGCTCAAACAAATACGCCAAAGAGAAAGAGCCATCTTCAGAAGTTGATGTTGAATCACAAATCTAAAATGATGGAAAATATTTCATCTGCATAGCTTAAAACAATCTAAACGTAAGGTTTTTCAAGGAAACCAAACATTTTCCTCGAAATGCACATGTCATAAATTTCAAAAGCTTTTTTAAACTGGGTAACGCATTTCACAATTCAGACGAGGAATTCTAACATAAAGTAAAGTAAAGGTACGCTCGATTGCTCACAAAGCAGATTACCTAACACCATTTATGCTAATGTAGCAGGTTTTCAAGGCGAAGTGAGTGTAAAAGAAGAATAACCAATGAACATGAACGGTTATAAGAGGATAAGCAGGTGACATTACTTTGTACAATTTTGCTATTCTAATTTTTGTCATCTTCGTCAGCTAAAGAAGATAATTTCATCATCCTCCTTCCAAATTGTTTCTATTGGTGTCTGGTAGAAATAATATCAGTAAAAAACATGACTTATGCTCAATCTAAAAACTCGAAGTGTTCTTGCTTCTTTTTACTTTCACTCTCTACAGTTTCTCATTGTTCATTCTACTTAGACGTTAGAATTCAGGCAAATAAATAAATAAATAAATTAATACCTCTCACGTACTAAAAAATACAAAAATGTTTGCAACAAGCAATCATAATATATGTTTTTAAATTTAAAAAAAAAAGTCAAATGATTTGAATGTACTTTTTTACTTTCTTTTCTGTTCAATAGTCATTATTGTATGATATTAGTAACCAGCAGATTAGTGATAAATTCAAACTATCTATTTGTGCCGAGTATGGTTATTTTCTACAACAAAAGTAAACACCGTTTTTTTCTAACTTTTTTTTTTAAAGTTTAAAAAATGTAATATTTTTGAAAAAATTGTTTTTTACTAGTTCTTTAATTTTTTAATTTATTTTTTCACTCATTATTTATTTATTTATAAATTAGTGGTTATTATTTAATTTGTTCTTTTTACAATTATTTTATTTTATTTTTAAAAGTCATAGTTGTGAAAATGCACCCCCTTAATGGAACTCGTAGACATAAACATGAGATCAGTAACTTTCATGATGTATTTTGTAGTTTTCAAAATGTTCTGCAGTTTGCTCCTTTTTAGTTGAAAGCTGGAGGCTGGGGGGAGGTTACTCATGAACATAAACTTGAAAATTACAATTTTATTTATTTAATACAAAAAATTATTCTTACAAATTTTAACACTACAATACAAAATCAAATATTTATATTTTTTAAAAATTACCACACCTTTGGCCGGCGGGTGCCCCAGGCGCGGATCCAGAGGGGGGGTAACGACTCCCCCCCTTAACCGACCAAATATAGCAAAAAAATGCATTTTTGGGACTTATTTTACGAAAAAACTGCCAAACCCCCCCCCCCCCATTTTTGCACAAAAATTGCACTTTCCCAAAATGACCCCCTCCTTAACCAGAAGCTGGATCCGCCCTTGGGTGCCCATGCCCGTGCGACATGCTGAATCGGCTAAATGTAGTTTCGCATCATAAAAAATAAAAAAATAATAATGATGCACTGACTTTATGTGAAATGCACACAAAGGTGCAATTGAAATCAAAATTTAATCTTTCAAAAAAAAAAGAAGAATGTAAAACGTTGATGTCTCTATGTACCCTAAAATATGTAGGATTTATGGGGTTAAAGGAAACGTCTTAATTGCACTTCAAAAATAGCTCGGAAGGTGCAATTCCCAATCTTACCAACTAAGGGTAACTAATAAGTAAAGTTCCATAGTACAAATAAAACTAGCTAAAACCAGTTAGTACTTTGCATTTATAGATGTGCTCATGAAGAAAATGTAAGATCAAAAATCTTAAAAAAAAACATGGAGGAGGACACTTAAAAAGAAAGGATGATGGGTAAAGGCGTCAGTTTCAAGGCTTTGACCTAGCACGGGAAAATAGAGGATCCGGCACTGTGGCAAAATTTATCAGATTTTAAATGTCATTCAAACAATCCATGAAGCTATCGTTGATGGTGACCTGACAGACAAAGCATCATACGATAACTCTATTCGGAGCTTTTCACGTGACGTAATTGTTTGCAGCGATGTCCTTGGCCGGCTGCTTTCCTGCCGGAACACTGCGCTGGCAGTAGAAGACGTTTTACAGAATTCATTTGTTTGTTGAACAACATTGGAAATGCATTTGCAAGGGGCATTTCAAACGATTGAGATACTGCTCCAACTTCTAGTGACTCGAATCCAGTTGTTTTCCCTTGCGTACATCCTCGTATGTACAGCAAATAAAATAAGAGTAAAACAGAACCTTTACCTTTATGGATAGATAGAACACTAATCTGCAGCGATTATTTTGTTCTTGCCGCTGAGGAGGAGTTGATTAAAAAAAAAAAACATTTTACGCATTGATCAACATTTAAGTTGGAAAACTTGAAAATTTATCAAGATGCAAAATATTATTTTGCACTTTCAATCAAGTCTTTTTCTTCGTGACGATCAAAGTAATTTATGGCGGCTAAAAACTTTTTCTTAACTAATTGACGTCTAATGTGTTTTACTCACAAATACATATTTTCTTTTATTAAACTCTGCCACATCCACTTAATATTTTTTTTAAACCTAGTTTTACACGGATTCATAAAAGAAAATTCATTCAGCTCAGAACTTAAATGAGTTTTACGAATTTTGTTAAAAACCGACGTTTATAATCATGAAATTCTTGTAGAATGTAAATGGTCCATATTTGTTTCTTTTTCAATAACTACACTCAGGCACATTGAAAATAGCGACCCAAGAAGAAATCGTTGCAACATGTGACTGCGTCTGCAGTGGTGCCAAGCCAGATGAATGTGGAATGTCAGACTGGCAAAAAGTTGTGTATAGTGATGAGTCTCGGTTTGTTTTAGGGACTGATGATAACCGTGTATGGGTGTGAAGGCGCCCAGGTGAGAGGTACAATTCCTCCCACACTGTTCTACGTCACACTGCCCGCACAGCTGGTGTAATGGTCTGGGGGGCCATATCCTATGATAGCCGGTCCAATCTAATTGTGATACGTGGAAACTTAACCGGCCAACGTTACGTTGATGATATTCTTCGACCCCATGTAGGACCTTTCCTAAATAGTCTCCCAGGGGCAATTTTCCAGCAAGATAATGCTCATCCACATACAGCAAGAGTTGCTCAAGACTTCCTACGTCATTTTCAGCTTCTTCCATGGCCGGCCCGCTCCCCCGACTTATCCCCTATAGAGCATGTGTGGGATCAGCTAAAACGTCAGATGCCATCGTGTCACTCTGTGCTTGATTTGGAGTTGACTGTTACAAATTTGTGGGACCATCTTCCTCAGGACAACATCAGGCGTCTAATCAACTCAATGCCGGACCGTGTGGCGGTATGTATTGCAGCTAGAGGCGGTCCAACGCGCTATTGAAGTTGCTCTGTATTTGTGTCCTTGCACACCCTGTATTCGTTCAATTGTCTTGATTTTGAGATCAAGTGAATCTCTCATCTGTATCATTATGTGTATTAAACTTCATTTCAATCCGATGCTTTCTTCTTGGGTCTCTATTTTCAATGTCCCTGAGTGTATTTATTACACTTCTACCGGCCAAAATTCTACAGGTGCAAATGATAAATGCTTTGCGTCAATCCAAGCTTTTGTACATTACATTTTTATGCAAATTAAAACAACATGACTTTTTTTATGTAGGAAAGAAGAGATAATTTGACGCAAAAAAAAAAGACAAAGAAACTGGCAAGAAAGTACTACAGCTATGTGTAGTCATTGATGGGACCTAACAAATAAAGGATTCCTAATCAACCAAAAAGTTATAAAATGCTCCTCTTCAGTGGATTTAAAAGTTTGCATGTAGTTGAATAATTCTCGTCTAAATCTTTTTGTAAAGCAAAGAATTTAAAGGTGTGGGAAAAATATCCACTGCAGAAGAAATAGCTGAATTTCTAATGCGAGGGATGATGTTCATTTCACCTATTAAGGACGTAAAATTTTTCGATATATTTCAATTTTGAATTCAAAGTACACTTCTGTACCTCAAAACCAGACTAACGTAAGTCCATTTTTGTCATTTTTCGATAGAGGGGAAAAACGATTGTCGAATACATCGTTTTTCCCCTCTACTGAAAAATGACGAAAATGGACTTACGTTAGTCTGGTTCTGAGGTACAGATTTTTCGCAATCACGAATTGCGATAGGTGTGCGCGAGAGTGTGTGTAGGCGTGTGGGTGTGTGTTGGCTTGTGTGTGTGTAGTTAGTAGTAGGCGGACATGTATGTGTGCAGGAGGGTGTGTGTTAGGGGTGCGACATCGAAGGCAAAACATCGATATTTACAAAACATCGATGTTAGAAATTACAACATCGATGGTATTGATACATCGACCAAAAAACATCGATGTTCCCAAACATCGATGTTTTAAAACATCGACCTTTTTCCAAATAAATAGTGCACATTTTTGAATATACTACACTACAGAGTAACACACATGAAAATCTCTAACAAATGTTTTCAAGAGGGCTAGAGAATTCTTTTGGCATTGCATCAATGTGTTAAATAAAACTATTATTTCAAAAATGTCAAAGTAAAGCCAGTAATAAATTTTATAAATAATTAATTTAAGTAGTACAAAAGAATAAGTACTCAATGAATTTTTGAAAATACTGAATTTTGAGTCCTTGATACAAATTAATAGGAATAATTTCGCAACATGTATTGATTTGACCCTTGAGTAGTATGAAAAAAAAAACATACAAACTAGTTATAGAAAAAGGAAGTACTATTTTCAAATTTGAATAACACTGAAAATTAATCCACCTCGAAAAAATGTATCATTGCACTTACCGTCAGTTCAATGATGAGAAAGAATTATTTTGATTATATGAAACACAATTTTTTTTCAAACAATGAACAATTATTATTAGGAGCTAGAAATGTGAATTTACTTATGAGTGAAATATCGTACCAAACCGCATTTTGCAAGTCAACTGCAAAAAACAAACAAAACAGACCAGAGAATTTTTTCCTGTCGCCGTTGATGTTTATGATGTGTCAAGAAAAAAATCCCTCTGTTTATTTTAAATGCATTTGTTTATTCGGTAAAAGAGGTATAGTTTTGGGAAATTCCAGACACACGGGCAGCACCAGATTTACTTTTCTTTCTTTTTCTATATGCTATTTTCCAGACATTGCGGATTTAATACATAAATGAGCTTAATTCGCATGGTAGATCACAGGAGCTCAGCTGTAGCACTTTTCAAATGTAGACGAATTTTTGCATGTTTTACGGGGATACAGACTATTTACGTGTGAAAATGAGATTCAATAAATGACAACTAAAGGACTCCTGCACTTTTTTTTGTCAGACATTAATTCCGGATGCATATCGTATGTATTAGGATTATTACATTGGTGATGATATTTCCGAAATTGAATGTTGTTGGGTCTATTTTTAATGTCAATGGTTTTTTAATTTTGAAGATGATGTTTTTCCATCGATGTCACTTCTCTGTGAGAAATTTTGTCACATTTTTAATTCAAAATGAAAAAACATCGACATCGGAAAAACATCGAACCCAAAACATCGATGTTTCAAAAACATCGACACCAAAACATCGATGTTAAAAACATCGATGTCGCAGCCCTAGTGTGTGTGAACGTGTAAGCTTGTGTGTACTTGTTGGACAGGGACGCCACCACAATGAGGAGCGGAGGCCGTGGGTAGGAGAAGGACCTGCAAACCGGGTCATTCCTGAAAAAGGAACCACAAAGGCAACTACGGGTATACGATATTGAACAGCAATTTGTCATTTTGCTTGAAAAACCTTTTAAAGAAATAAAAACTATATGTTTTAAAACCTTTCAGCAATCTTTGATTGCAATAACTTGAACTTGTCAGAAAAAAATTCATTTTCAGTTCCTTTTCCTTGGAATAATTTTAACTTTAACTTACTACGGAATTAATAGGATATAATTCACACAATCCCGTCAACGAAATATCACTTTCGTCAGCATTTTACAAGCACTTTAACAAGATTATAGTTAAATCAAGCTCAAAAGTATCAAGGATAATCTTATCGAAGCCTTAAAGTGCAGAGTTGATTGTTTCGTTCTTGAACGAGTCATTCTTTAGCGGTTCTTCATGAAATCTGAAGCATTATTGGTATGAAAGAAAATCCAATATTTGTTACATCTAATTTATTTTGATTATCCTTGAACATGGAATACATACAAAGGGAGGGGAGAGATCCCAAAAGTTTCTCAAGATTTGAATGAAATAGAAAACAGTTTTCTCCTCTCCTTCTCCCCTGAAACACAAAGTGCAAAGATAAAATTATGGAAACACAGGCGGCTCGTACAAGGGGGGCGACTGCCCCCTCACTTCCAAAAGTAAAGAGGCCTTGCCTCCTCATTTCTTACGTTTAAAACGTAATGATCGGGTGAAAAAAGATTTTTTTACTCAGTGATTGATTAATTTCACCAAAATAAAAGCTGAAAAGTTAAAAAAAAAAAAAAAAAATACTTTTCTCATGCTATTTCAGAAAAATGAATAAAAATGAACCAGCCAGGTTCATTTCGGAGGCCATTTTTCCCATTTTTTAGAAGTCATTTAATAAGTAATGTCAAAATAAAAAAAAAAAAAGCCAAATTTAACAAAAAAAAAAAGCCAAATTTAACAAAAAAAAAAAAAAAAACTGTAGAGGTGCTTTCTCCTACTCCCCCTTCTTTGGACCCCCCCCCCCGAATTTCTCTTGATCCCCCACTTTTTGGGTTCACCAACCGCCAATGATGTATAGAATAGTTATGTGTAAATTAATTCATGGCCTTGTTTGCACAGACGCACTCTTTTGTCAAAAATGTCCATAATCATTTGGCATAAATTTCTTCGATGCAGCGAAGTCGCTTTCTTCAATGCTCGAATGCAGGGCATACCCAGAAATTAATTTGGGGGTGGGGGGGGGGGGTGCATATCGCCATTGTGATGAAAGACGCAATTTCTAGAATTACTATTAAGAAAGAAACGTATTTCTTCCTTTTTTCTTCAATCTAAATCTTTTTCAAATGTTGAATTTTTTTATGGAGTAATAAAAATTACGAAGACAAATATCATTTAAAAGTAATAGAGGCATCTTGTGAACAAACATTGAAAGTAGCCAAAATCGTTGAAACATTTATTGGGAAATTGATAAAAATCATTTAGTAATTGAACAAAAAAAAAATAAATAAATAAATAAAAAAATAAATAAATAAATAAATGCAAGTATATCCAAAGAAGATAGAATTAAAATTCCGATTCTATCCTACGTGAACTCTCTTTAAGATGCTAGGCAATCCCACTTTTTCTTTTACATTTTCACAGAAAAAAAATTTGTCAATTTTCACTTATCATTATAAAAGCATATAATGCACAACATTTCATGGTTTTCAAGTATTTGTTATTAAAAAATATCAGAGTACATTTTCATAAAGGTTAAATTTTGAAACTTTGCTCTCTTTTTCAATTATCTATCTTGGATCCCTCGTTCCATTTTGGATTTGAGCATTTTCATCAATTTTCAAAACTCGATTCCACTGTCTGTTATATACATCAGAATGGGGGGGGGGATGCATATGTCCCTTTGCATTGCACCCCCCCTCCCTTGGGTACGCCACTGCTTGAATGGATGGGGGCTTGTTGACATAAACTTTCAACTTCAAATAACCGTTCAGAAAGAAATTCAATGGTGTTAAAAATCATATGATCTGGGGCTATTCTATTTTTTTTCCAATTTTCCAAATGAAATTCCAATTTAACGGAACGTTAAAATAAAAATATGCACACATATCATCCATACCTAACACCTAATGAGAAAGAGCATTAAAAAAGCATCATAAAACACAATAAAAATGATAAATGAATAAATATATATATATATATATATATATATATATATATATATAAACACAATAACGATGATGTAACTTTGTCTCTAAACTTGCAGAATCCAGAATTATCAACAAAAATTTCTGAATAAGGAAAGTTTTTCTATCTATCGGGACTCCCTGCCAAATAAATGAAAATTTTGTTCAGACATACAGCTATTCTGTCGAGTACTCGCGAAGCAATGTCATAAAAATACGGCTCCTCTTTTTCTAGTTTTAAAGGCCATTGATTCATACGATAACCTTCGCCTTTATTTATAAACGCTTTCCACAGTCAACGCACGGTGATGGGCATGAGCACTGCGGGGTCAGACAGGAATAGAACAAAGCGAAACTAATTCTCGGTAAAAAGTCAATGGAAATAATTCCCAGAACACCTTTTTTTTCCTACCCCAGGACGAACGTCACACGAACACCACGTTTATTTCTTCTGCGTATTTCCATTTCGAAGTTTTGTCAACAACATATTTCGCCCGCATTGACGCTCAGGGTCTAATTTGATTATTTTTAAAAGCTCGAATGAATCTCCGAGGTCATTCCATGTCAAATCAATGTAATGTTTTGCAAAATTTTACCATACCATCACTGATTTTGATGAAACTTAGAACAGTTCGCACACGAAATAATGTAAAACCAACGTATTTAAGTTCAGCTAAAATAAATGCTTCTTTAATCGTAAGCTAACTTTACAGTGGCGTATATATGTTTTTAGTTTGGAGGGGGACCAAATAACCAAGCTAAGCCCTCCAGCATTCTTTCTTTCCTTTTGCTTTTTAAATATAATTACTGTAATAAGACTGGAAGGAATTTTGAAGGTGGCAGAAAAATGCTGTCATTTTTGGTTTCGGTTGGGAATAAGGTAGTTTTTGATTCCCCCCAAAACTTTTTTCAAAATTGAAGTTAATTTTAGGCTATCTTTGATGACGTTGGAGGTTGGAGGATCGGGACTCCTCTGGAAAACTTACTGAAACTAAAGCTTTAAAAGAGCAATTATATGCTACCTTTAGTGACGTTAAGGGAATTAGTAAGATCTGAGGGATATTTCCTGAAATATTTCGATACTAAATCACCATTCAGGATATGTTTGGTTATGATAGAGTAAAGGAGAAGGAGAGGAGGTTCTCTCCTATTTCTTTTTTAAAACTGACGTCCATTTTAAGTAATCTTTGGGAAAGAGAAGTTCAGAGACAGAGCCCGATCATTCTGACATTGGACAAGGGGCACATTTCTATTTCAGGGCCCCTCGCCCCCCCCCTCCCTTCTCATATCAGTTATGTGTTACAAGTAAAAAACATCTTACGATATCAGAATGAAATAAAAGTTTTGTGCAAAGATCAATTAAAAAAAATAACAATGCTACCAAATTATTAAGACAAAAATATACGTCAACATACACAGTAGGCTGTTAGTATTAATAGTAAAATACACAATAGGCATTTTAGTATAATTTACACTAGGCATTTAATATTAAGGAGGCGTTGGATAAAGTAAGTGGATTTTGGGACCCCCTGAAATCTAAGAGGTGGGGCTAGTGCCCCGCGTGCCCTTGCGGTAATCAGGCTCTGTTCAGAGATCCTCCCCTGAAATATTTTCGAAACATAGCAATGCAACTTCGGGTTCTCTTTGGAGAGGAGACGTTAAGTTATAAGAGGTGGTTAGGAATCTTCCTCCGAAATTTTTCGAAATTGAATCTTCAAAAGTGCAATTTTGACCATCTTTGGTAATAACGTTAATGAGGATTTTCCTCCAAAAATGTTTCGAAATTAATATTGTAAAAACATTTTATATAGTAGGTTATCTTAAATGCTGTCAAGAGAAGAGGTAAGATTCAGGAGCTGCCTCCCGAAATTTTGCAACATTTAAGTTTTAAGAAAGCAATTTTACGCTAAAGGTTGAAAGGATAAGAGGGGAGGGTTGTCTCTATTTCTTGTAAGTGAAGGTTTAAAAATGTACTTTCAGCAGAGTTGCCCATTACCCCCAAGAGCTAAAGTCTCACCATCCTAAAATTTCAAGAAAATCCCACTAAAAGAGAGAGCTACACTTAAAAGAAAACTTGAAAACACCTCTTAAAACTAATTCAATGGTGCCGCTTTCACCATGATCCTGGATAGGAATCCCAGACTTTAGGCTTCGGCTGACAACATTAGAGATAATAAAAGAATTTAGGGACTTAATGAGAAATTTTTCGGTGTGGAGACTGAAATTCAGGAGTTCTTTCTTTAAAAAAAAAGCTTTTTAAAGCTAAGGACGATGGAAAAGTAAGAAAGATAACAATTACCGGAAATTTTTTGAATTTTAAATTTCTAAAATGCCATTTAAGGCAAAGTTTGACCAAAGTAAAGGAGAGGAAGAGGGAAAGGAAAACTCTTTCAGGAAATTTTTGGATATTGAAGTTTGAAGTCTTAAAACCAGAATTAAATTTCACGTTCTAAAATAGAAATTTTAAGATCTCTTTTTTTTATTTTTTTGTCGTGTGCCAGCCAGGCTGGCAATTTGGGGTGTGCTGCTTCACTTTTCCAACTGCACCGTAATTTGGCGTGAAGTCCGACTTCCACAGTACACGCATGCCATAGGTACAGAGGCGGACTGGCCGTAGAGGCCACCTGCCCGCGGGCAGGTGCGCCCTCTGGCCTGTGCGCCCTTGCGCCCTCAAAACGTGTGCGCCTTTGGGTTTTTTTTTTAATTTTAAAGGTTTGAAAGCAACCCCTAACAGTTTGAACAGCACCCCCCCCCCCCCCACTGCCAGTGCGCCTTCAACTTTAGAAAATTACTTATTTTTCACTTTTACCCGTTTGGAACATGTAAAAGGTAGTCAATATGCGTTATCAGAAGGCAGCTCTTATTGTACCCCAGAAGTGATTGGTGGTCTTTAAGGGGGACCTCATCCAAAGTTAGCGCCCCCCCGGTCTGTGCGTCCTTGCGCCGTGATGAACAAAGCCCCCCCCCCCCTTTTTTTTTTAATATTTACGTTCGAAGCACGGAAAGCAATCTATAAGAGATTGAAGAAAATGGTTAAACACAAAAATGTACCTGTTATAATTAACTTTTATTTATTGTATCACAGACGTGAGAGGTTGTCGGAAAGGGGGATCTTTGCCAAAAAAAAAAAAAAATCAGCGCCTTCCAGGTTGTACGCGCTGCACCCTCGAACCCTTGCTCCTTCGTTTTTTCCCACCTTACTTTCGGAGGGTATGAAACAAGGCAGTCCCGACGGAGGGGAGGGGGGGGGGTCTTTATCCAAAGTGAGCACCCTCTGGCCTATGTATCATTGCACCCTCGAATCTAGTTGACTTTGGTGCCCTCCCTCCCTCCCTCCCCCCCCCCCCCCCCATTCTTTTAGTTCGAAGCGAATGAAACAGTCGATAAAAGTTTGCTGCAGGAGATTATAATTAATAATGTTCTATAATTCACTTTAATTCATTGCCCCCCACCCGCCCCCAGAGGTGATAGGTAGTCTGGAAGGTGGACCTTTAACCAAAAAAAAAAACCATCTTCCTCTGGGCTATGCGTCTTTGCGCCTTCAAACCTGTGCTCCTTTGATGTTTTTTTTTTTCTTTTTTTTTTAATTTTTTACTCGAAGCGCGTGAAGTACTTAATAAAAGTTTCAGAATAAGGTTCAAATGAATAGCGTAAAAAGTAAACTTTGAATTCATAGCGCCTCAAAAGGGATATGTAATATGGTCTGAAACCAAAGCGAGCACTCTTATTTTTGTGCGTTTTCCTCTCTCTTTTGTGTGTGAGTGTGTCAAGCTGTCAAGTCAAAGTGTCAATCTACACTTGACTGAGGTTATGAATTCGTGTGTGGTGATGTAGGTTAGCAGGGGCGGACTGGCTCCCCCATGAGGGCGCTAACCCAAACCTCCAAAGGGCGCACTTCAAAATAGCACCCCCCCCCCCACACACACGCATTTTCTGTGGCAATTATCCGCAAGGTTCTCTTTTTTTTGCAGCAAAATTAAGTTTGGTATAATATATGTTACAGAAAAGTGCTTTGTCGCACTACTATTCCTTTATAGATTGTATGTGCTTCAGAACTTACAACACAAATGTGTAATCCTGTTCCTATCTTCATTATTTGTAAAACTTATTATACACAATATGATTAATTTTAAGCAAAACACAATTTTTATCTTCTTTTTATCTCTTATTTTTAGCCTTTTCTTGTTATCCGCGATACCCGTGCCACCCAATTGCGCGGCTAATTGGGAGTATACCTTAGTTAAATTATAATTTAAACCTGCATAATAAATGGGTGTGAATATTTGGGTTTGGGTGAGTATACTTCTTATACAAATCCACAGTTTGCGCCGGATCTTTACCAAATTTCGTACTAAAGTCCTTAGCTGCTCAGAAATTCACATTGAAGTTTTTCGAAACATCGGAACTCGAAAAAAAAATCCAAAGAGTTCTAATTTAAATTTTTAGTCATACTGCCTGGTTAGCTAGTTTCGTAGGATTATATTGGGGAAATAACAACAAGTTTCCGTCGGATCTTTACCAAATTTGTCACAAAGGTTTTTCAATACTCAGAAATTTCATATGGAGAGGGAGATAGGTGTGTTTAAAAAAATCCGATAACGTCTCAATTTAAATTTTAAAATAGCTTTTCCTTCACTTTGGCGTGAAATTGTACACAATTTTTTCTTTTATTTGAGCCTGATTGGTGAACATGCGTCTTTTGGCAAAACTTTTATTTTCACGGTAGACCGTGCAATGCCTGAGAAAACAGATAGTAATATGCAATGACGATGTGTTTATTCCTCTCATTTCTCAATGAAAGTTATATTTTTTACGAGCGTGTTACATTCTAGAATGTTTCACGGAAATTTTTTACTTACTCTCATGCAGGGTCTCAAATAAAGCGTAAATAATAATAAAAGCGAAATCTAGATAAAATCATCTTTATTAAATTGATTTAAGGCTAAAAAGATGAAATATTTTAAAATAATACACCAGTAAATAAAACTTTCTGTTCACAAATTAAACAAAACAATTAACAAAACAAAAAAAACAATTTATTTTTTTTTTTCTAGAAATTATCTAAGCGCCAAAAACAGTCCCCTGGCTGTCCCAATCCCATAGTCTAACATCTCGCACTATTTTAAGCACGTTTATTTTCATTAAAAAATTAAAGTTACTTCTTTAGCTACAATTTCTTTGTCCTCTGGTGCTTAACAAAAATTGCATTACTTATTTATGATTTCTGTCTCAAACGCTGTTAAAAATTCTGAATTCTGTATTCTTAAACAAATTAAGAATCTGACCTAACTGCTATGAGTTAAACCCTCCAAAACCATTGCTAGTACTTTTCAAACTTGTCTCTCATTAGTCAGATAAGTCATGTGAATTCGGAAGTTTGAAAAGAAAAAAATAATTTTCATAATTTGCGAGCCCTCCTCATTGTGTTAAAACTGATCTTGTAAAACAATAAAAGATCGTTATAATGCACACCATGGAACACGTATATGGGCGATTCTCTGTAAACTGGTAATTGGCAGTCCGGACTGATTATTTTAAAAATAATAAAGTGTAATAAAGTAACTATCGCTCTTAATACAAGTAAAGCATTAACACTTTGTGACCCAATTGTATTTGTAGTGATAACAATTTATTTATTTTTTTCTAGAAATTATCTAAGCGCCAAAAACACAGTCTCCTGGCTGTCCCAATCCCATAGTCTAACTGTTAAAGATGGTATTTCAGAAAAACCTATTAACACTACATAAATTTGGCAATTAATATCTAAAAATAGAATAATGAAGCTATATTTTTCTTATGAAATAAGGTATAATTACGTATTTCTAAAACTTAAAATTGTCATGTAAATTCTGTCCGGAGTTTTATCAAACAGTCCCCTGCAAATAATTCAAAGCTGTAATACGAAAAATCTATAAGTTTTGCAAATTCTTTTTGGCATGAAGTTTAAAGTAATCAGTGTGAATTTGCCGAAATCGCCGAGAACAGTGTTGAAACGCTACTTTGCTTAGTTTGAGAGCCACATTTATGATGAAAGTATGCATCAGGGTCGTTGCGAAAACAGTCCTCTGGGAAGTGATTTTATTAATGTCAATTAATTAAATTATAAAACATATTAGTTATTATGTCCATTATTTGTGCCTAAATTTATAGGTAGTCTCGTAACTAATTATGTTCCAATAGTTTTGCAGATATTACGCAACAAAGAGTAAAAACGCAGTCTCCTGGCACAGTCCCCTGCCTAGTTATACTAGGCGGGGGACTTACCCCCTATCATGATTTATCATAAAAACACAAACTTCAATTGGCCCTCTTTCAAACCAAAGTAATAGATTCATTTTCTGAGCAATAGTATTATAATTATACTAACATTTCAAAAAACCGTGCCCGGACAGATTTCGTGTGAAAAATGACGAGTTTACAGAGAATCGCCTATATAGATTTAAATAAAATACAATTTTAACCATTATTCACAAATAAATGGGCTTCATAACAGAGCTTCATCCAGCACTAAATGGTTACATACTGTCTAAAAATTTTTCGCGAGACCTCCGTCGAATCTACGCACGCGCCAAGTCTCTTCTGACTCTCTCGAAATAGAGGCGAAATGCAACGAGGAAGTAGCAAGCGAACAAAAGCTGAAGGCATCGGGAAGTGCGCATCCTAAACCTATCTCCCCTTTTTCAAATGGAAGCGTTCGTGACTGCCAGGCGCACAATACGCAAACAGACAGTATTAGCTGTTGTGCTTAAAATACAGAAATTGTTTTTTTTTTTTTTTTTTTCTATTTATTCTTTACCTTCGAAAAGTTGTGCGATTTATAAAGAATTATGGAGCTGATAATAAAAATTTCAGTGGCGCAAATTTGCACCATTGAAATTTTTAGGTAGGAGATTTATTGGCCTCCTCGATGAGTCTAAAATCTCTTTTTTAAATCCAAAATTATGTTAAGTTATACTAAATACAAACTGAGGATGTTTAAAATCTTAAAATATTTGGAGAAAAAGGATCGATTCAGTATTTCTTTTTCTGAAAGAAGTAACTCTTAAAAAACACGGATTTCGTTCAAAATTTGTGAATTTAATAAAAAATAAAAAGAAACTTCATTTATTTTCTTCTTAAAAAAGCGTATTAAGCAACAAAAAGGCAAAAAATCTGATCCCTGTAGCGGATGCAAAGAGATTGCTGTTTTCAAAGTGATGGCATAAAAACGGCATATAAAAGAATTTATTTTGTAAAAAAAAATTACAATTGCATTTTAAAGATCAATGATAACCATATTATTAATATCTGTTAACACAATTTTTGCAAAGAAAATGAATCGATCCATTAGCGTTTACATTTAAACTCATAAAAGAAGTACTTTTGCTTTAAAAAATCTTAAATAATGACCTGAACAAAAAATAAAGCGAATTTTCATTTATTTGCCTCCTAATAAAGAGTAATTAGCTTAAAAAATAAGAAACGTTCGATTTTCATATCGGATGCAAAGAGATCGCATTTTTCAAAATGAAAGCATCAGAAGTATAAAAACGGTAAATACAATAATTTATTAAAGTCAAATCATTTTAGAATTACATCTCATCAGGTTTATATGATAAATGTCATTAACAATCACCGACATATTCGCCAAATATTCCGTGGGAAAAATACGGAAGTAGGGGAAGTAGAGAAGCGTAGCAAAACAGACAATACCAAACTTCCAATATTAACAGACGGAAAAAATACATTAATTCCTGAATATTACTAAAACACCACCCCTGTAAGCATCTAATAAAAAAAAATCTAGATAATTTTATGCCAAAATAAGGTCAAAACGTCGCACCGAAGTCGTCATATGGCGATAATTTTGAACAGCTAATCACTCTATCAGAAGCAATCCCATTTTTCTCCAACCCTTAGCTACTGTCTAAAATTTTTTCGTGAGACCTCCGCCGCATCTGCGCACGCGCCAAGTCTCTTCTGACTCTCTCGAAATAGGGGGGAAAAGCAACGAGGAAGTAGCAAGCGAACAAAAGCTGAAGGCATCAGGAAGTGCTCATCCTAAACCTATCTCCCCTTTTTCAAATGGAAGCGTTCGTGACTGCCAGGCGCACAATACGCAAACAGACAGTATTAGCTGTTGTGCTTAAAATACAGAAATTGTTTTTTTTTCAATTTATTGTTTACCTTCGAAAAGTTGTGCGATTTATAAAGAATTATGGTGCGGATATATAGATTCAGCGGTTTAAGGGTATTATCTGCTGTATTTTTACTTACTTACTGCTGTTTTGATGATCCGCTTACTATTAAAATGCTCATGAAAATAGGAAGGAGCCAGTCAATCAACTAACACAATATTCAGTAAATCATTATTTAATTTTATTTTAGGCAAAACTAAACATTTTTGTCGGTAGTACACGTTTTTCAGTGCAATACAATTCAATTGCTTACTCATGCAGCTTTCTGACATCATAAAAATACCTGTCTGAAGAATCTTTTGACAACCGATTTCTCTAACCAACATCACCACACATGAATTCGTAACCTCAGTCAAGGTAGATTGACACTTTGACTTGACACACACACACACACAAAAGAGAGAGGAAAACGCACAAAAATAAGAGCGCTCACTTTGGTTTAAGACCATACTACATATCCCTTTTGAGGTGCTATGAATTCAAAGTTTATTTTTTACGCTATTCATTTAAACCTTGTTCTGAAACTTTTATTAAGTACTTCTCGCGCTTCGAGTAAAAAAAAAAAAAAAAAAAAACACCAAAGGAGCACAGGTTCGAAGGCGCAAAGACGCATAGCCCAGAGGAAGATGTTTTTTTTTTTTGGTTAAAGGTCCTCCTTCCAGACTACCTATCACCTCTGGGGGCGGGTGGGGGGCAATGAATTAAAGTGAATTATAGCACATTATTAATTATAATCTCCTGCAGCAAACTTTTATAGACTGTTTCATTCGCTTCGAATTAAAAGAAGGGGGGGGGGGAGGGCACCCAAGTCAACTAGATTCGAGGGTGCAATGATACATAGGCCGGAGGGCGCTCACTTTGGATTAAGACCCCCCCCCCCCTCCGACTGGACTGCCTTGTTTCATACCCTCCGAAAGTAAGGTGGAAAAAAACGAAGGCGCACAGGTTCGAGGGCGCAAGGGCGTACAACCTGGAAGGCGCTGTATTTTTTTTTTTGGCAAAGATCCCCTTTCCGACAACCTATCATGTCTGTGATGCAATAAATAAAAGTTAATTATAACAGGTACATTATTGAGTATAACCATTTTCTTCAATCTTTTATAGATTGCTTTCCGTGCTTCGAACGTAAAGATTAAAAAAAAAGGGGGGGGGGGCTTTGTTCACGGCGCAAGGACGCACAGACCGGAGGGCGCTAACTTTGGATGAGATCCCCCTTAAAGACCACCTATCACTTCTGGGGTACAATAAGAACCGCCTTCTGATAACGCTTATTGACTACTTTTTACATGTTCCAAACGGGAAAAAAGTAAAAAATAAGTAATTTACTAAAGTTGAAGGCGCACTGGCAGTGTGTGTGGGGGGAGGGGGTTACTGTTCAAACTGTTAGGGGTTGCTTTCAAACCTTTAAAATTTAAAAAAAAAAAAAAAAAACGAAGGCGCACACGTTTTGAGGGCGCAAGGGCGCACAGGCCAGAGGGCGCACCTGCCCGCGGGCAGGTGGCCTCTACGGCCAGTCCGCCTCTGGATATGTAATATGGTCTGAAACCAAAGCGAGCACTCTTATTTTTGTGCGTTTTCCTCTCTCTTTTGTGTGTGAGTGTGTCAAGCTGTCAAGTCAAAGTGTCAATCTACACTTGACTGAGGTTATGAATTCGTGTGTGGTGATGTAGGTTAGCAGGGGCGGACTGGCTCCCCCATGAGGGCGCTAACCCAAACCTCCAAAGGGCGCACTTCAAAATAGCACCCCCCCCCCCACACACACGCATTTTCTGTGGCAATTATCCGCAAGGTTCTCTTTTTTTTGCAGCAAAATTAAGTTTGGTATAATATATGTTACAGAAAAGTGCTTTGTCGCACTACTATTCCTTTATAGATTGTATGTGCTTCAGAACTTACAACACAAATGTGTAATCCTGTTCCTATCTTCATTATTTGTAAAACTTATTATACACAATATGATTAATTTTAAGCAAAACACAATTTTTATCTTCTTTTTATCTCTTATTTTTAGCCTTTTCTTGTTATCCGCGATACCCGTGCCACCCAATTGCGCGGCTAATTGGGAGTATACCTTAGTTAAATTATAATTTAAACCTGCATAATAAATGGGTGTGAATATTTGGGTTTGGGTGAGTATACTTCTTATACAAATCCACAGTTTGCGCCGGATCTTTACCAAATTTCGTACTTAAGTCCTTAGCTGCTCAGAAATTCACATTGAAGTTTTTCGAAACATCGGAACTCGAAAAAAAAAATCCAAAGAGGTCTAATTTAAATTTTTAGTCATACTGCCTGGTTAGCAAGTTTCGTAGGATTATATTGGGGAAATAACAACAATAAGTTTCCGTCGGATCTTTGCCAAATTTGTCACAAAGGTTTTTCAATACTCAGAAATTTCATATGGAGAGGGAGATAGGTGTGTTTAAAAAAATCCGATAACGTCTCAATTTAAATTTTAAAATAGCTTTTCCTTCACTTTGGCGTGAAATTGTTTTCTTTTATTTGAGCCTGATTGGTGAACATGAGTCTTTTGGCAAAACTTTTATTTTCACGGTAGACCGTGCAATGCCTGAGAAAACAGATAGTAATATGCAATGACGATGTGTTTATTCCTCTCATTTCTCAATGAAAGTTATATTTTTTACGAGCGTGTTACATTCTAGAATGCTTCACGGAAATTTTTTACTTACTCTCATGCAGGGTCTCAAATAAAGCGTAAATAATAATAAAAGCGAAATCTAGATAAAATCATCTTTATTAAATTGATTTAAGGCTAAAAAGATGAAATATTTTAAAATAATACACCAGTAAATAAAACTTTCTGTTCACAAATTAAACAAAACAATTAACAAAACAAAAAAAACAATTTATTTTTTTTTTTCTAGAAATTATCTAAGCGCCAAAAACAGTCCCCTGGCTGTCCCAATCCCATAGTCTAACATCTCGCACTATTTTAAGCACGTTTATTTTCATTAAAAAATTAAAGTTACTTCTTTAGCTACAATTTCTTTGTCCTCTGGTGCTTAACAAAAATTGCATTACTTATTTATGATTTCTGTCTCAAACGCTGTTAAAAATTCTGAATTCTGTATTCTTAAACAAATTAAGAATCTGACCTAACTGCTATGAGTTAAACCCTCCAAAACCATTGCTAGTACTTTTCAAACTTGTCTCTCATTAGTCAGATAAGTCATGTGAATTCGGAAGTTTGAAAAGAAAAAAATAATTTTCATAATTTGCGAGCCCTCCTCATTGTGTTAAAACTGATCTTGTAAAACAATAAAAGATCGTTATAATGCACACCATGGAACACGTATATGGGCGATTCTCTGTAAACTGGTAATTGGCAGTCCGGACTGATTATTTTAAAAATAATAAAGTGTAATAAAGTAACTATCGCTCTTAATACAAGTAAAGCATTAACACTTTGTGACCCAATTGTATTTGTAGTGATAACAATTTATTTATTTTTTTCTAGAAATTATCTAAGCGCCAAAAACACAGTCTCCTGGCTGTCCCAATCCCATAGTCT
The DNA here is from genome assembly GCA_038373865.1 of Uloborus plumipes. Classification (NCBI taxonomy): domain Eukaryota; kingdom Metazoa; phylum Arthropoda; class Arachnida; order Araneae; family Uloboridae; genus Uloborus; species Uloborus plumipes. Next base: position 36,212 of record JAXGGA010005312.1, on the reverse strand, counting down.
AACTGTTAAAGATGGTATTTCAGAAAAACCTATTAACACTACATAAATTTGGCAATTAATATCTAAAAATAGAATAATGAAGCTATATTTTTCTTATGAAATAAGGTATAATTACGTATTTCTAAAACTTAAAATTGTCATGTAAATTCTGTCCGGAGTTTTATCAAACAGTCCCCTGCAAATAATTCAAAGCTGTAATACGAAAAATCTATAAGTTTTGCAAATTCTTTTTGGCATGAAGTTTAAAGTAATCAGTGTGAATTTGCCGAAATCGCCGAGAACAGTGTTGAAACGCTACTTTGCTTAGTTTGAGAGCCACATTTATGATGAAAGTATGCATCAGGGTCGTTGCGAAAACAGTCCTCTGGGAAGTGATTTTATTAATGTCAATTAATTAAATTATAAAACATATTAGTTATTATGTCCATTATTTGTGCCTAAATTTATAGGTAGTCTCGTAACTAATTATGTTCCAATAGTTTTGCAGATATTACGCAACAAAGAGTAAAAACGCAGTCTCCTGGCACAGTCCCCTGCCTAGTTATACTAGGCGGGGGACTTACCCCCTATCATGATTTATCATAAAAACACAAACTTCAATTGGCCCTCTTTCAAACCAAAGTAATAGATTCATTTTCTGAGCAATAGTATTATAATTATACTAACATTTCAAAAAACCGTGCCCGGACAGATTTCGTGTGAAAAATGACGAGTTTACAGAGAATCGCCTATATAGATTTAAATAAAATACAATTTTAACCATTATTCACAAATAAATGGGCTTCATAACAGAGCTTCATCCAGCACTAAATGGTTACATACTGTCTAAAAATTTTTCGCGAGACCTCCGTCGAATCTACGCACGCGCCAAGTCTCTTCTGACTCTCTCGAAATAGAGGCGAAATGCAACGAGGAAGTAGCAAGCGAACAAAAGCTGAAGGCATCGGGAAGTGCGCATCCTAAACCTATCTCCCCTTTTTCAAATGGAAGCGTTCGTGACTGCCAGGCGCACAATACGCAAACAGACAGTATTAGCTGTTGTGCTTAAAATACAGAAATTGTTTTTTTTTTTTTTTTTTTTCTATTTATTCTTTACCTTCGAAAAGTTGTGCGATTTATAAAGAATTATGGAGCTGATAATAAAAATTTCAGTGGCGCAAATTTGCACCATTGAAATTTTTAGGTAGGAGATTTATTGGCCTCCTCGATGAGTCTAAAATCTCTTTTTTAAATCCAAAATTATGTTAAGTTATACTAAATACAAACTGAGGATGTTTAAAATCTTAAAATATTTGGAGAAAAAGGATCGATTCAGTATTTCTTTTTCTGAAAGAAGTAACTCTTAAAAAACACGGATTTCGTTCAAAATTTGTGAATTTAATAAAAAATAAAAAGAAACTTCATTTATTTTCTTCTTAAAAAAGCGTATTAAGCAACAAAAAGGCAAAAAATCTGATCCCTGTAGCGGATGCAAAGAGATTGCTGTTTTCAAAGTGATGGCATAAAAACGGCATATAAAAGAATTTATTTTGTAAAAAAAAATTACAATTGCATTTTAAAGATCAATGATAACCATATTATTAATATCTGTTAACACAATTTTTGCAAAGAAAATGAATCGATCCATTAGCGTTTACATTTAAACTCATAAAAGAAGTACTTTTGCTTTAAAAAATCTTAAATAATGACCTGAACAAAAAATAAAGCGAATTTTCATTTATTTGCCTCCTAATAAAGAGTAATTAGCTTAAAAAATAAGAAACGTTCGATTTTCATATCGGATGCAAAGAGATCGCATTTTTCAAAATGAAAGCATCAGAAGTATAAAAACGGTAAATACAATAATTTATTAAAGTCAAATCATTTTAGAATTACATCTCATCAGGTTTATATGATAAATGTCATTAACAATCACCGACATATTCGCCAAATATTCCGTGGGAAAAATACGGAAGTAGGGGAAGTAGAGAAGCGTAGCAAAACAGACAATACCAAACTTCCAATATTAACAGACGGAAAAATACATTAATTCCTGAATATTACTAAAACACCACCCCTGTAAGCATCTAATAAAAAAAATCTAGATAATTTTATGCCAAAATAAGGTCAAAACGTCGCACCGAAGTCGTCATATGGCGATAATTTTGAACAGCTAATCACTCTATCAGAAGCAATCCCATTTTTCTCCAACCCTTAGCTACTGTCTAAAATTTTTTCGTGTAACCTCCGCCGCATCTGCGCACGCGCCAAGTCTCTTCTGACTCTCTCGAAATAGGGGGGAAAAGCAACGAGGAAGTAGCAAGCGAACAAAAGCTGAAGGCATCGGGAAGTGCGCATCCTAAACCTATCTCCCCTTTTTCAAATGGAAGCGTTCGTGACTGCCAGGCGCACAATACGCAAACAGACAGTATTAGCTGTTGTGCTTAAAATACAGAAATTGTTTTTTTTCTATTTATTGTTTACCTCCGAAAAGTTGTGTGATTTATAAAGAATTATGGTGCGGATATATAGATTCAGCGGTTTAAGGGTATTGTCTGCTGTATTTTTACTTACTGTTGTTTTGATGATCCGCTTACTATTAAAATGCTCATGAAAATAGGAAGGAGCCAGTCAATCAACTAACACAATATTCAGTAAATGCTTATTTAATTTTATTTTAGGCAAAACTAAACATTTTTGTCGGTAGTACACGTTTTTCAGTGCAATACAATTCAATTGCTTTGCTTACTCATGCAGCTTTTTGACATCATAAAAATACCTGTCTGAAGAATCTTTTGACAACCGATTTCTCTAACCAACATCACCATACATGAATTCGTAACCTCAGTCAAGGTAGATTGACACTTTGACTTGACACACACACACAGAACAGAGAGGAAAACGCACAAAAATAAGAGCGCTCACTTTGGTTTAAGACCATACTACATATCCCTTTTGAGGTGCTATGAATTCAAAGTTTATCTTTTACGCTATTCATTTAAACCTTGTTTTGAAATTTTTATTAAATACTTCTCGCGCTTCGAGTAAAAAATTAAAAAAAAAACAAAAAAACAAAAAAAAAAACCAAAGGAGCACAGGTTTGAAGGAGCAAAGACGCATAGCCCAGAGGAAAATGTTTTATTTTTGGTTAAAGGTCCTCCTTCCAGACTACCTATCACCTCTGGGGGCGGGTGGGGGGGGGGGCAATGAATCACAGTGAATTATAACACATTATTAATTATAATCTCCTGCAGCAAACTTTTATAGACTGTTTCATTCGCTTCGAATTAAAAGAAGGGGGGGGGGGCACCCAAGTCAATTAGATTCGAGGGTGCAATGATACATAGGCCGTAGGCGCTCACTCTGGATTAAGACCCCCCCCCCCCCTCTGACTGGACTGCCTTTCATACCCTCCGAAAGTAAGGAGGAAAAAAACGAAGGCGCACAGGTTTGAGGGCGCAAGGGCGTACAACCTGAGAGGCGCTGTCCTTTTTTTTTGGCAAAGATGCCCCTTTCCAACAACTTATCATGCCTGTGATGCAATAAATAAAAGTTAATTATAACAGGTACATTATTGAGTATAACCATTTTCTTCAATCTTTTAGATTCGAACCCTCTGCTTCGAACCTAAAGATTAAAAAAAAGGGGGGGGGGGCTTTGTTCACGGTGCAAGGACGCACAGACCGGAGGGTGCTAACTTTGGATGAAATCCCCCTTAAAGACCACCTATCACTTCTGGGGTACAATAAGAACCGCTTTCTGATAACGCTTATTGACTACTTTTTACATGTTCCAAACAAGAAAAAAGTAAAAAATAAGTAATTTACTAAAGTTGAAGGCGCACTGGCAGTGTAAGGGGGGGAGGGGGTTACTGTTCAAACTGTTAAGGGTTGCTTTCAAACCTTTAAAATTAAAAAAAAAAAAAGAAGAAAAAACGAAGGCGCACACGTTTTGAGGGCGCAAGGGCGCACAGGCCAGAGGGCGCACCTGCCCGCGGGCAGGTGGCCTCTACGGCCAGTCCGCCTCTGTAGGTTAGAGAAATCGGTTGTCAGAAGATTCTTCAGACAGGTATTTTTATGATGTCAGAAAGCTGCATGAGTAAGCAATTGAATTGTATTGCACTGAAAAACGTGTACTACCGACAAAAATGTTTAGTTTTGCCTAAAATAAAATTAAATAATGATTTACTGAATATTGTGTTAGTTGATTGACTGGCTCCTTCCTATTTTCATGAGCATTTTAATAGTAAGCGGATCATCAAAACAGCAGTAAGTAAGTAAAATTAGAGCAGATAATACCCTTAAACCGCTGAATCTATATATACGTACACCATAATTCTTTATAAATCGCACAACTTTTCGAAGGTAAACAATAAATTGAAAAAAACAATTTCTGTATTTTAAGCACAACAGCTAATATGTAACCATTTAGTGCAGGATAAAACTCTGTTATGAAGCCCATTTATTTGTGAATAATGGTTAAAATTGTATTTTATTTAAATCTATATACGTGTTCCATCGTGTGCATTATAACGATCTTTTATTGTTTTACAAGATCGGTTTTAACACAATGAGGAGGGTTCGCAAATTATGAAAATTATTTTTTTTTCAAACTTCCGAATTCACATGACTTATCTGATTAATGAGAGATAAGTTTGGAAAGTACTAGCAATGGTTTTGGAGGGTTTAACTCATAACAGTTAGGTCAGATTCTTAATTTGTTTAAGAATACAGAATCTAGAATTTTTAAAAGCGTTTGAGACAGAAATCACAAATAAGTAATGCAATTTTTGTTAAGCACCAGAGGACAAAGAAATTGTAGCTAAGGAAGTAACTTTAATTTTTAATGAAAATAAACGTGTTTAAAATAGAGCGAGATGTATTACTGTGAACAGAAAGTTTTATTTATTGGTGTATTATTTTAAAGGCTTTCATCTTTTTAGCCTTAAATCACTTTAATAAAGATGATTTTTCCCAGATTTTACTTTTATTATTATCTACGCTTTATTGGAGACCCTGCATGAAAGTAAGTAAAACATTTCAGAATGTAACACGCTCGTAAAAAATATAACTTTCATTGAGAAATGAGAGGAATAAACATCGTCATTTTATATTACTATCTGTTTTCTCAGGCATTGCACGGTCTACCGTGAAAATAAAAGTTTTGCCAAAAGACGCATGTTCACCAATCAGGCTCAAAGAAAAGAAAAAATTGTGTACAATTTCACGCCAAAGTGAAGGGATAGCTATTTTAAAATTTAAATATAGACCGTATCGGATTTTTTTAAACACACCTATCTCCCCCTTCATATGAAATTTCTGAGTATTGAAGAACCTTTGTGATAAATTTGGCAAAGATCCGACGGAAACTTATTGTTGTTATTTCCCAAATATAATCCTACGAAACTGGCTAACCAGGCAGTATGACTCAGAATTTAAATTAGGCCTCTTTGGATTTTTTTTGAGTTCCGATGTTCCGAAAATCTTCAATGTGAATTTCTGAGCATCTAAGGACTTTAGTACGAAATTTGGTAAAGATCCGGCGCAAACTGTGGATTTGTATAAGAAGCATACTCACCCACACCTATTTATTATGCAGGTTTAACTTATAATTTAACTACGGTATACTCCCAATTATCCGCGCAATTGGGTGGCACGGGTATCGCGGATAACGAAAAAAGGCTAAAAATAAGTGATAAAAAGAAGATAAAAATTGTGTTTTGCTTAAAATTAATCGTATTGTGTATAAAAAGTGTTACAAACAATGAAGATAGGAACAGGATTACACATTTGTGTTGTAAGTTCTGAAGCACATACAATCTATATAGGAATAGTAGTGCGACAAAGCACTCTTCTGTAACATATATTATACCAAACTTAATTTTGCGGCAAAAAAAAAAAAAAAAAAAAAACGAGACCCTTGCGGATAATTGCCGAAGAAAATGTGTGTGTGTGTGGGGGGGGGGGGTGCTATTTTGAAGTGCGCCCTTTGAACGTTTGGGTTGGCGCCCTCATGAGAGAGCCAGTCCGCCCCTGCATAGGTACCCGTTTATAGGGTAGGCAACCTTTCACACAACAACACATTCACACAAAGAAGGGACAAGGACAGGAGAGAGAAAGCACATTCATGCCCAAGCCGGGACTCGAACCCGGTGTCACACCATCCGTGGCAGATTGCTCTGACCACTAGACAAGGTGGCCGACTTTAAGATCTCTTTGGACTCTTCATAGGTCATGAGCCCACTTTGAATTCGTGCTTGGCACCGCTCTTTTTGCACCTTCGGAACACGGGCCTCGGCTTTACGCCCTAAATGCGACACGGAAAAACAACTAGACATTCTGGGCCCCTTCACACCCTTGAAAACAATGTTAATAGTTTTTTTTTTTTTTGAGCAAACCCAAGCAAATAACTACTTTTGAAAACAATCTCTCTCAATTTTGGAGGGGGCCCGGGCACTAGCGTCTAGAGTGCACGAATACGTTGGGCATCATAAAGCGAAAGATAAACAGTTTTCGTCATTCCTCGCACTGAAAACGAGATTTTTTTCGCTCGCGCATGCGCAATTCTCTCCTTACAGAGAGCTAATTTTGATTTGTTTGGTTCCGAGACTAATTTCGATGAGCTGGTTGTTATATTGGTCTACGCGTTATGATTTCTTGCACAAATTTAAATAAAAAACGGCCCTTTTCAGGGCCACCTCAGCCACTTATATCAAAGCAAAATCATCGCTGCGATGAAGTATCTGAAAGCACTTCATGTGCTTCTGATTTAGAGTTTTCTGACGGGGGTGCGCCGCGCCGTGTGAAACTTTTAATAGTGAAGATATTCCAGCGAAAATGGAACAGATATGTAAGAAATTTCTAAATAACTGTTCTCATTGTAATAGAAATTTAACAATTTTTATAATTTTCGATATCATTTGAAGAAAATTCATTCTGTGTTGGACAAGGACTTCCAAAAAAAATGTGCTACCGATGATAATTCTTTTAAATGTGGGTTGTGTGAGAAAAGTTTTAAAATGCAAAGGTTTTTAAGGGAATCCATGAAAAAAATACATGCGAAGACAAATTATTCGAGTTATTCACAAAAATGCCCTCTCTGTGAAGAAAATATTTCCAAAATTAACATAAACAAGCATTTGCAAGAAAATCATGATATTGACCTAATTATATCCTCTGCTAACAAGCGGATTTTGCCTCAAAGACCAGTATTTAACAGATCTTCTGAAATATTGAATTATAGGACAATGTTTGAACGCATGTAAAAATGTGAACTTCAGATTTAACACTGGACAAAGTTTTAAAGCATCACATTCGGAAATGAGATACTTGTGTTTGAACTTCAGGGTTGGAATATGTTTTGTTTTTTAATAAAACAAGAGATTATTTAAAAACTATTAATTTAACAAAAATTTTACATTTTGAATAAATTTTTAAGTTTATTTTTTAATGAAATTAAAATTTAAATTTCATTAATAATAAGTAGATCAAAATCTGGATTACTTTTTTAATTATAAAACAAATAAAGTGCAACAAAGCAATTAAAAAAAAAATTCAAATCAAAAATGTGTTTAAAAGTATAACTTGAAATGTAATGCCACATCAAAAATTTTATTAAGGAAAATCAAAACCTTTTTAAATTTAGAATTATTTTTAGTTATAAATTTTGCAATGAATTGAAAATTTTGTGCATATAAGTGAAAAGTGAAAAGGGTCTTTTTGTGTTGAAAGCTTTCGGCTTGTTTCCAAATAAATATTTTGAAGCGTGATTGAGTGTTGTCCGTGTAAAATAAATACACCATCAATGAAACAAAAGAGAAAAACTTCCTAAAAAAGGGCTGAAGGGAGTAGGGGAATCGCTGTTTTCAACGAGAGATTTTGCTGCTACAAAAAAAAAAAAAAAAATCACACCCTAACTTTTCGCTAGCACAGGCGAGAGATCAAGAATGCGCGGCGACTTCGGTTTGTTTACATTTTGCGTTGTGAGATTCAACGTATTCGTGTGTTTTAGACGCTAGTGGCCCGGGCCCCCTCGGCCCCTTCCTTATATACGCCCTTGTAACTTTAATTATATGCAGGCTCGTCATTTAAATTTTTTCCCGATAAGAGGGAGGGGTAAGGGTGCCTGTACCTACTCAACACAAACAATTAAAGAAAACCAATAATAGAACACAAATGTTTATTTAAATCTTATTTCTAAAATCGGTAGGGGGGGGGGTGAATTGGAGTGTTTTGTCAAGCTGAATAAATGCATACATTTATCTGTAAACAGTGTCCGCTTTATATTAGTTTTTTCAAACCGGGGCAGCAGATCCGGAAACGGCTAAATTTTTTTCAGCAAAAAAAAAAGAAAAAAAGAACCAAACTCGTGCGAATTTGCCTCTTTTCTGAAATCCCCCCCCCCCCGACAAGGTGTCCGGCTTGCTCCCTTCTAGATTCGGCACGGTTTATAAAGTACAAATACAAATGCGACGACCAGCAGCAGGCTCTGGGCTGATCCTAGTCAAATTAAAGACCCCAATGAAGATCAATGGCCCTCTTAAAGCTATCTACTCCATTGCTTCTTACCGCCTCTTCCTGTAAACTTTTCCAAGTTTTCACTACACTACTATAGTAGTAATTTTTTCGAATTTCCAGGTTAGCCTGAGGTTTAAACAGCTTAAAACAATGACCCCTTGTCCTGCTTTCCGTGTAAAAATCCAACCCTGCTACATCATTCATTTTAATAAATTTAAATAACTGAATCATATCCCCTCTGGTTCTCCTTTGCTCAAGACTATACAATATACATATTAAGCATTCTAAGTCTGGAATCATAGTCTAGATTAGAAAATCCGTTTACTAACCTTGTAGCCCTTCTTTGTACCCTTTCTAAAACATTAATACCTTTCTTCAGATAAGGAGACCAAAACTGAACAGCATACTCCAAATGAGGTCTTACCAAACTTCTATATAGAGGCAGAAGAACCTTTTTAGATTTGTTTGAAATAGATCTATTAAACCCAAGCATCCTATTGGCTTTGTTACTAGCTATGCTGCACTGTTGGCTGAACTTGAAGTCCTGATTTATTAAGACACCTAGGGGATCCATAACATTATCTGCCTTACTAATGACTGAACCCTGTAAATAATAGCTTGTATGCTTGTTTGCATGACCTAAATGCAGCATTTGACATTTCCCAACATTAACTGCCATACCCCACTTGTCTGCCCATTTAGTAATATGATCCAAATCCTGTTGCAGCTTATTTACTTGTTCGTCGTTTTCTACAACCCCCATAATTTTTACATCATCAGCAAAACAATTCATGTTTCCAGAAACATTTTCATGAATATCGTTCATAAAAATAATAAACAAAAGGGGACCTAAAACTGATCCTTGGGGAACCCCACTTAAAACCTCACTCCATTTAGAATAGTTACCCCTAACAACTACTCTTTGTTTCCTTCCTGTCAGCCAATTTCTAACCCAAAAGTAGTTAATATCCTTCATATTTCTATCCGATGAAGTATATTTCAGCATTTTCAACTTAATTGGATCAACTGAATTCATCCATCGCGGCTTCGTTATCATGGAGAGGAGAAAAATGGAAACGTCAATTGTTTGTCAAATGGATAATAAAGTGAGGTTCAGTGAAATCTGCTGACTCACGTTGAATTATCTTTCGCCAGTTCAGTTTCCTTGTTTATTCAATTCGAGTGTGAGTCAGATCTTTCATATTGATTACAAGTTTCTCGGCGAAAAAGAAATCCAGCACGACTCGTTCTTAATTGAACAGAGAACAAATAGAATAAGTAAGGCCATATCCTGCTAAGTATATCGGTAAATGACGCAATGCAAATTGGAAAAAAATGGTTGCATAAAATCAGCTAGTTGCATCATGGTGCTTACCTGTTTTCATAAGCTTCCTTCAAAGTTTCTTTTTCCTAATTTTAGAAAAACATTTCGGCAAGTTTAGTATCTTTTCCAAAACTGTAACTGTGAAAACATTTGTTCCATTTTGTGAATGCTATATATAAACGCTTCCTAAATACTAAGCGTATTTAGGAGGTGTTGTATTAGGGATTAGTATTTAGGAGGCGTTGATGTATCAAATTCTTTACACACACACACACATTACAGCTTTCTTTTCTTTATAATGTGTGTGAGCAGTCAAAAAGGGGGGGGGATTGATGTTGTATTCCCTCCCCCCTTCTCTTGAACATTTGAAACGACCAGCCTGTGTGTGAGGTATTTCATGAGAATCTTTAAGAAATACAGGGTGAGTTCGATCGAATCTGCCATACGAAAAGGGGTGATAGAAGAGCCCAAGTGGAGTATAGAACCACCCATTAGCGGTGTCAATTCGTAACCGTAACCGAATTATGGTATATTTAAGGAAAATTCACAAAAAAACAAAATTCTGAGAAAAAGACCAATTTCTGAAGTTCCTGTTAGGTCTACGCACAAAATTTGCACATATTTCGAAAGAACAGAAAAAATCCTTTAAAATGACACTTTTTTCATCAAGATAGTCGCTTTTCAGAGTGAGTTACAAGCTTTCAAACACTGGAAACACTCAAAAATGAAATTTCATCAAACTTTTCAGTCAAAAATTTCAGAAACAACCGTATGAGCTACAACCGATCAAATCTACTAAAAACTGGCCCATTTCACTAGCTTTCAGATGATACAACAGAAAATCACATCGGGCTTTAAGTTCAGCAGATATTCTGGCTTTTGTTTGTAACAGTATGAAAATCGCCCTTCGTCAAAATAGGGAAACCAGCGAAGATTCATAATTTTATGTTCTAAATTTTATATTTCATGTAAATGTACTGTTTCCTTTATTCAAGAAAAGGAAAGTTTTAAAGCTAAATATTAAATTGTAACACTTTATTGAGTTAACAATCACAACAGAAGACCACAACACGAAGAAACAATGGAAGCATTACTTTAACGCGCTTTTCACAAAGAAAAATTCAAAGTAAATGAGTTACACTAACATCTATGAGTCTATTTACATGTAAGCAATCTTCAAAATTTCCCAGAGCTACTGAAATTATCATCCCCCACACCAGATAGAAGCCCTTGGCCTTTTACGAGCGGAAACTACCGTCGCTCTCAATGAAATTTCATTTTCACTTTTGCTACCGCTCCATCAAGCCAAATGCGCAAATCCTACCAACTGGTTGCATCTGAGCAGTAAATTGCTTGTTTCAAGAGTCCCCAAACAAAGAAGTTCACTGGCGTCAGGTTTGGTGATCTAGGTGACCAAGGAATGGGACCCAAATGACCAATCCCTTGCTGATTGTTCTGTCAGAAAGTCTCGAACTGCATTTGAAGAATGTGCAGAAATACCACTGTGTTGGAAAATTATTTCCGCTCTCTCCCAAACAGAAGTAACATAAAGTAAATCAGGCAAGCACTGATTCCAGAATCTCTAAATATTCTATTCCTGTCAGGTTACATTGAAACTCTATCAACCGATCGCCGATTACGCCAAGTCAAACCTTTAAGCTGAATCGCTTTTGGAATGATAAGTTTAAATAAGGTTGAAAATGAATTTTGTTCAAAATACTGATGCCACAGAAATGTACATGTATCGTGCAACTTCGAGTTAACATCGACTCACCTGTCCAGTTTTTTTTTAGGAAATGATGTAGTTGAATGTCTCAGCCTAGTAGACATCTGCAAAATTTTTACTCGTTTTGGAGATCTGGGTTGCTAAACCAATGCTCTTGTGTGAAATGGTTAGAAGAAATTTGCATATCCGATTGAGTGCGAAAGTAGCATATGTTAGTGACAAATTTGAATATATTCCATGTATTGAAGGTTTATTTGTGTGAAGATTGTTTCCTTAGGGGAACTTAAATTGATACACTGTTGCGATACTAATCCGAGACTCGTGGTTTCAAATGTGATTTAGCTTAAAGGTCTGGCGTAATCGGCGATCGGTTGATAGAGTTTCAATGTAACCTGACAGGAATAGAATATTTAGAGGTTCTGGAATCAGTGCTTGCCTGATTTACTTTATGTTACTTCTGTTTGGGAGAGAGCGAAAATAATTTTCCAACACAGTGGTATTTCTGCACATTCTTCAAATGCAGTTCGAGACTTTCTGACAGAACAATCAGCAAGGGATTGGTCATTTGGGTCCCATTCCTTGGTCACCTAAATCACCAAACCTGACGCCAGTGAACTTCTTTGTTTGGGGACTCTTGAAACAAGCAATTTACTGCTCAGATGCAACCAGTTGGTAGGATTTGCGCATTTGGCTTGATGGAGCGGTAGCAAAAGTGAAAATGAAATTTCATTGAGAGCGACGGTAGTTTCCGCTCGTAAAAGGCCAAGGGCTTCTATCTGGTGTGGGGGATGATAATTTCAGTAGCTCTGGGAAATTTTGAAGATTGCTTACATGTAAATAGACTCATAGATGTTAGTGTAACTCATTTACTTTGAATTTTTCTTTGTGAAAAGCGCGTTAAAGTAATGCTTCCATTGTTTCTTCGTGTTGTGGTCTTCTGTTGTGATTGTTAACTCAATAAAGTGTTACAATTTAATATTTAGCTTTAAAACTTTCCTTTTCTTGAATAAAGGAAACAGTACATTTACATGAAATATAAAATTTAGAACATAAAATTATGAATCTTCGCTGGTTTCCCTATTTTGACGAAGGGCGATTTTCATACTGTTACAAACAAAAGCCAGAATATCTGCTGAACTTAAAGCCCAATGTGATTTTCTGTTGTATCATCTGAAAGCTAGTGAAATGGGCCAGTTTTTAGTAGATTTGATCGGTTGTAGCTCATACGGTTGTTTCTGAAATTTTTGACTGAAAAGTTTGATGAAATTTCATTTTTGAGTGTTTCCAGTGTTTGAAAGCTTGTAACTCGCTCTGAAGTGCGACTATCTTGATGAAAAAAGTGTCATTTTAAAGGATTTTTTCTGCTCTTTCGAAATATGTGCTTATTTTGTGCGTAGACCCAACAGGAACTTCAGAAATTGGTCTTTTTCTCAGAATTTTGTTTTTTTGTGAATTTTCCTTAAATATACCATAACTCGGTTACGGTTACGAATTGACACCGCTAATGGGTGGTTCTATACTCCACTTGGGCTCTTCTATCACCCCTTTTCGTATGGCAGATTCGATCGAACTCACCCTGTATATTAGTGAAATTACAAGAATTTGTACACTTTTAAATTTTAACAAATGGAGTGAAGGGAAGAGTTCGTACATGTGCAGGCTTTGGGAACATCAATAAATAATGATGTCGCACTTTCTTCCAATATGTTTGTTTCCCCTCCCACCGTGTCACATTTAACAGCTAATCCCTCTCTCACTTATACCCACAGTTTATTATAATATTTTCATCCCATTTCCAAAGTTCCCTTTTTTTTTCTTGAAAATACATAAAAAACGTATCTTCAAATGTATTATCATATCTGAAATGTACGAGTTTTTTATCGTCAAGAACAGCTTTCTCTGGAGTGTAATACTAAGTTCATTAATTTTTTGCAAAAAATAGGCAATTTTAGCCAGTCAACGTTAGTCTAACAGTTAGGCAACATTACAATTCAAAATTAAGTTCTGAAAAAAAAAAAGGCTCAACCCTGACCTTGTTTGTAGACTTTAAAATTCCACATTCCTAAAGAAACCGATTTCTGTATATAAGGGAAGAATGTGTGCACACATTTCACGTTCTTGTATAATATTTTGATTAAACAATTGTACAGTGGCCGAGATTTTTTTAAGTTAATGATTTTGGCGACCTTATCAACAATAGTCTTAAATTTAGGGGAAAGGAATTTTTTACTGCAGGTGTCTATGTATGGACCCTTCATTATGCCATTCATATCCTTCATTACTAAATCATTTTTTGAAGGTATTTTTAGGCGACCAATTTGAGCATGGCATCTTAGGATTCTGTAGAACACAATGTAGGAAACAGTTTTATGCTAACATAGATACACACACAAAGATAGGATATAAACACCCCCAAATTAGCCACTTATATAAATTACCTTTGCATTTCATTTTTTAAACCTAAAGAATATACTGTCGTCACCGCTTAATCGGGTAACGGATAAACAAATACCTCGCTTATACGAATAAAACATCCCGGAATCCATGCCATAGATGCAATGTTAAAGATCCCCGCTTAATAGAATAATATTTCTTGGAACCGACAGTATTCATTTCAGCGGGGCCGACAGTATTTAGAACAAATCGGTGGGGGGGGGGGGGGGGGGGAATTCCTAATTTCTAATTGATTATTTTGCAACTGTAATAAAGTTTTAAAGAATACACATTCAAGAATAATTAAATATACGCAGTATTTTCAAAATATACAATAACTTGCAAAAATGATATTTTGAAACAGTGAGAAATCATAGCTAGAAAGTTTTTATTTTAAATGACGGACGGTTTATGACACAAAATGTAATTCTACAAATGGGAACAATTAACAAGAGTAACTTTACAGGTATGTATGATATATATTACAATGGAAATTTCAATCATTATTAAACACATATGCACTATTTACATTTTGTATTACAAAAATAAATATTATTTAAAACTTTGAACTTTTATTTTCAGAAAGTTAGTGCCAAAATTTAATTTTATTATGCATCAAGAACACAAGCCTAAATCTTCTAAGGACTTTTTAGAGTCGTTTTTGCACAAAAGTACTGCACTGGGAATTAATTATATAACTAATATTTTAGATAATGGGATATAGAAGCATTAACAGAAAATAAATAAATAGAGGAAAAGAGAGCAGGAAATAAATAAATTCATATATATGAAAGGCTTTTCACAGCGTGAAAATATTCTTTGACAATTTTTAGAGGAGTAAATTCATTTTGGAGGAGTGAAATATGCAACAGTGAAGACCACAATATTAACTAATTCCATTAAAGATAAAAATAAAATTAAAATAAAGAAAATACTAACTTTCAAAGGATGAAGAGGAAGATGGTAAGGAAAGAATGGTGTGTATAGTTTTGATATTTTTATTATGATGCTTGACATTTTGTATTTACAAAGCGAACACCCAAAAGTAATCTTTTGCTGCTCCAATGCCTCTTCCCGAATCATTTTCAATTATGATATTTTAAAGCATGGAAATATGCCTTATTAAACTTTTGAGCTGTATTCCCCACTTACAAGGTGAAAATACTTGGTTAAGAAACAGATTTGATGAAGAAACATAGCTGAAAGCCTATTCTTTAAAAGGGAAGAGGTTGGACGATGAGTTTGAACTTCATCCCTGATTGGAAAAGATCAGAGCTGCCCTTTACATTTTACTATTTAACAGAAAATTTTAAATTGATACATCTAATTAAAATTGAAAGCACATATGAGGCTTGTTATAAAAGTATTCAACCTTATTTTTTTTTTTGTGATAACCTTACGAATATGAATTCAGCCTCTTTACAAAGCTGATCTTGAACTTTTGTGCATAGTGTTAACTTTTTCAAGTGTGTCTATAGCATCAGTTGTTAAGCAGTGTTGACTGAGGTAGCGGACAGTGCTTTGGCCACTTTTTGAATTTCAAGGAAAATGACAAAACAACTGAATTTGTTGCATCAAATTTTTCCAGAAATTTGTGTCAGCAGCCAGGTTTAAATCTTTTGAAAGATACAAATAGCTTTCAGTGAAAATTTACCGGGATATTTTTAAAATCTGATGCAGACTTTTTCGGCAGAAAACCAGACCCCTGTGGTTTGACAGACTCCTTACTCTTCTTCTTTCCTTGACTTATAGCTGTCCCATAAACCCAAAAGGCTATTGAAAGGAATGAGAAATCAGACAAGAGAGGATATTATGGCTGCAACGACAGCCAAGCTAAACTGCATACTAGAACGCCAAAACACGCCTTCTCGGAAGGTTTTCAACAACAACAGCACTGCTGGTAGATGTATATAGAATCTCAAAGGAGATACTTTCAGGGTTATTAGGTTTGCAAGGATTCAAGAATGCCAGTTTTTTTGTTTTCCTTTGGCCAAAGATCAGATATTTTTCTGACAAACCTTGTACAAGCATATTTAGGGGAAAAAAAGCACCATAAACATATTATTATTTGCATAGACAACGTTGGGGTCATCTTGAATTAAGGACACACGATTTAGAAAAATTGGATAGTGTAGCAATGACTAATCCCTCCCCTTTTCTTGCTCTACCTCTTTAGAATCTGGTTTTAATAGGACAAATGTTTAACCTTCAGGAACCGGGCGGTACACATGTTGTACCATAAGTCTCGTCTAGTTTAGAGGACGGGGTTGAAATTTTCACTCGAACCCTTTGAAGCTGGGGATTTTTTCAAGGTTTCATACGTCTGGTACAACAGTTTACACCTTCTCTTTTCAATGGAAAAGAAATCTGTGGTTCAACTGTCGTACTACCTGGGTCGAAAGAAAAATTTCATTATGAACAGCCTGGATCCAAAAGGTTAATCAGACACACAGCATATAGGAAGTGTGGTTTATTTGTTTTTTGACTACAGCACACTGTAGCTCATCAATGATTTACATGGTAACCCTATATACACACATATACATACATCCCAACTTGAGCATATGTAAAATACTTGCATTGTTTCAATAATAAACTTATAAATCAATTTTAGAAACTCCTTTCAGTGTGGTAACATACTTGTATGGTCAATGCACAAAAAAACTCTTTTCCAAAGTTTTATAGTATTATTTGTTTAATATTATAGTTACTACTTTATAATCATCACAAAAGCATCAACTCTCAGTACTTTTGCCATTGCTCAAAAAGACATGTCATTGATGAAAAATATTTTTACAGCTATACTATTGATAAAGCTACCTTATTTCATAATTATAGCTGACATGATGGTCAACGGTTTTTAAAAAGCTGAAAATAATCTCTTATAATATCTGATAAAATTCAGACAAAATTTTGCAAATCATGTTGGTTTGAAGTGAACCCACTTAGATCTAACTGGATAGAAAATTTGGAACATTCATGTCAAAAGGAGAATAATACTAGTCCTGAACAGAAGATAAAGTGCAGGAAGAGTTGAAAATAATTGTTAATACTGTTACTTATATCTAAGTGACAAAATAGTAGCAAACGAAACAGACCGAGTGAACCAGGACTGGTGTGTAAAAGCAGAACAGCAGCTGTAATGCGTATATTTTTCACGAAGTTGTGTAAAAGTTGGCAGGTATATACATATACAGAGAGGGTTTAATTTCTAACAAAAGAACTGGAGCCTTAAGTTACCAGGCAAGGGCTAATTAAGGTTTTTATTAGCTCCTTGAGTCTGCATTTTCAAAAAAAAAGTGAACTTTTTGACAAAAAAATCCTCTCATATTGTACGGAATTAAAGCATATTTGTTAACATATCACAAATCTAATCTGAAATCCCTTTGGTTTAAAGGGATTCATTGGGAATGACTTGAAAGCAGAAGGGAATTTTCTTTTCTGGTGTTTTCCTTTCATACAAATTGATCAAGCTTTAAAGCGATGAAAGAAATTTTTAAATAAAATTTTGTAAAAGGTCCAACTTTGAGGCACCATATTTTCGTGGAGATAAGCAGCACCACTGTACACTTCGCAAAATTCAAAATTTGGGAGAAAAAATTGTGTTTCATCAGATACAATACCCCACATCCGTATATAAGACGCATTAAACTTTGTTAAAAATTAAATGTGCGAGTACCTATACTGTATTATAACTGGCACTGACATTGTTCAAAACCAACTACAAAGAATTAGTATAACTGATTTGAAAACAGTGTTTCAATGTCATAGAGATTTAAAACGTTCATACATTTTGGCAATAACTGCAACTTATAGTAGTCCGGTTCTACTCAAGTTGGTTTCTACAGCACCGTCTCAAGCTATTTTTTTTAAATGTATTTTTCGTTTCGATTCGTTTATTACACATGTTGGTTTACACTCTCCTTCCTTGTGGGATATAGGAAAATAAAATAACACTAGAATAAGCAGAAATGTTATCACCCTTTTCCAAATAGAACTGTTCAAGGGCGCTGTAGTTGTGGCTTTCAATGACAGATTCTAATTTGCTTTATTTTAGGCAATAAATAAACATAATATGTACTTCAGAAAAAAAAGAAAACATTTTTTTTTTAACATCATATAAGCAGTGCCCCCCTCCCGGCTGGCATATAAAATGCAGGTGTTCAAAAATCAGCTTTCAAACACAATATAAGCTCCGCTTATCTACCCGAAAGTACGGAATGAAATTTTGTGGTGCAGGGGCCGTAAAGCAAACACAATTTGCGCCTGAATCAACCTCTGTCATAGCTTAAGTAAACAGCTGAATTCCAGCTAATATGCAAAATTTCACATAAAACTGAATATGAGTGCAGTATCTGATACTAATGTGTGTGCGTTTGTTACTTTGAAAATCCGAAATCTGGTAAATGTCGTTATTAGCAGATGAGTATTCACCTTTCACATATCAAAGACACAGGCGTAAATCCAAATATTTTCTGTGAAACACAGGTGATTGACATTTTCTAATTTCAATCTTTTATGGTAACATATATATATATATATATATATATATATATACACATGCGTGTCTACAGGAAGACCACAAACTAGATATTGAATGACATTAAAGAACACCTGAAAACTCATAAATTAAAAGAAACCCCCAAATGTCACTGTTAATAGGAAGCGCTAGAAGGGGGTAATGAGGTAGCTGATGCCTGTAAGGTACTATTGTGCGTTTAAAGAGAGAGTGTGCACTGGTGGTATTAGCACCTGAATAGTAAAAGTAAAAGAAATCAATTGTATCTAGGAGCCACCCACACAAAAAATGAGTAGCATTTTTGAGGCCAAAAAGTACTAAATCTAAATTAAAAACTAGCACTTGAACGTTTAGTACATACAATTGAACACATTTATACTTCCTCAACCACTGTACAGTAATAGAATTTAATTTTCAATACAATAATTTTAAAGCTTTATGAAGGATTGTTTGCTAGACCATTTCTATAATTCAATGTTGCTATTAAATTCTACATCCAATTTAAATGGATTTTTGGTTTATGAAGAAACTTATAGAGAATCTCTTGGTTTTTTTGCAAGATCTTTTTGATTTAAACACTTGTTTAGTTCATCTTTCTTCTTTAGTTGTCTATCCAATTTTTAATAAATATTGTTGCAAGTTTTATTGCTTTTTCGGTAATCTTTATATCAAGCTTTTTAATATGACGAGCAAAAGGTTTTGAAAGGTAAAATGTAAACAATTCTGCATTAAAAATGTAAACTACCTAACATATATATAATGTTTCCTCAAATAAGTTTTTTTTTTTTTTTTTGCAGATTAAAAAAAAAATCTTCAAGAAAATAAGAACTCCAATAGAATAATACAGTTTATCAATATTTATTTTGAACAATTCTAAGGTTTTTCACCTATTTTACAGAAGTTTGGTATGAACTCAATAAGAGCCAGCTGTTCAGTTTTGGCCTCCATAGGAAGGTTCAAAGACGATTTCCTTGCAAGAAAGAGATCAAAGAAGAGCTACTAGGCTAGTTAAGGGGCTTTTTGAGTTGGATTATGATTTCACTTAAAAGGTTTAATACATATAGTTTAGAGCAAAGTAGAGTTTAGTTAGAGACGTCATGGTTCAGTTGCTTAAATTTCTTTAAATGAAAGGTATTAATGGATTAAATTTTTGCAGAAAAGACAGGACAGAAAGTCATTGTTTTAAGCTATTCAAATTTCAAGCTAATTTTTAAATTAGGAAAAATTACTACTTAAATCAAGTTGTGGGCACCTGAAACAGCTTATCGGAAAAAGAGTGGACAGTTTTAAGAGGGTTATTGATCTTCAAGGGAACTGATAATTGGACTAGGACCAGCCTAGCTGGGCTCAGAGCCTGTTGATAGATATAATTTTTTAAAATTTCGTTTGATTCGTATGGTGCAGCATTTAAGTTTCTAAATCTTATAAAAATCAATAAGTTAAAATTTGTGCAGAAGTTCTTTAGTGTAAAAAAAGGGGGGGGGGGGGATGGGAGAAACTATTTTAAATGGAAGTAATGAAATTAAATGTTTTATGAACTTGAATGAAAAAGAATAATACTTTACATAATAAACAGTGTACACACATTTAATATTTTATAGTCTTCATGAATAGCATAAATATAACACATAAATACACACACATATTATTAAGGCCACATACAAATAAAGAAAATTTACACAACTTACAAAATCATTTTGCATTGAAACATTTTTTCAATATTTAAAACCATTATGTGGCTGATTAACAACATTCAAAAACATAACAAATATGTTTACATATTTACAATTCATTACATTTAATATCACAGTGAGAAGCGTGGAGTACTTTTTAGTTTAGACCTACAAAGACTTTGGAACTTTATTATCATAGTCCATCATAAATTTAAATTGTTTGTGGGGGAACAAGAATTATGCTCTTCAACACTACTATTCACCAATTTCACATTTAAAACACTGCTCTGACCCACAGATGTATTTGATGTCCTTGCAGGTACTGTAGAGTCTATTTCATGCACCTCCTCATCACTATCATCAATTGTTATTTCTTCAGGAACTTTTGCATTAGATGCTAATTTTGATTCATTGCTAACAGCCTTAAATGCGTCTTTTAAATTTCGAACACCATTGCCGCTGCTTGGCGGAGTTACAGGCCTGTTTTGATGAGGCAAGTTTTGATAATTAACACTGGTGGAAGAATTCTCAGTAAGATCATGCCTTTCATAAGCAAAAACAGTTTTTCCACTGCTTAACTGAACTTCTTGCACTTTACACGGCCCAAACTGGGTGACAGCAGCATGGGTTATATCTGTAGGCTTCTGTGAATTCTGCCCATCAAATGTTTCTGAATGACATCCTTCGAAGTTAGCTGGAAAAAGAAAAAAATAAATAAATACATAAGTTTTCATCAACACCTATTTTACATTGTTCATTTTGTATGTTATCCAGCATATGACAACATTTTCTGTTTGGTTTGTTAGAAAGACTATATTTATAATGTTAAAAGATACAAGATTTTCTATTTTTCTCTTCAAAATACCCGCTCAGTACATTTTTTATAAACAGATCAAAAGTGTTTTTCATCTACAATACACTTAACTGTTTTTAAAGATTATTTTATGAGAAATTAGTTTGATGCTGCTCTGGCATTCTTTTTGTTCTGTCTTAAGGTCCTAAGTATGAGGGGCTTCCTCCGATCCTCAAATCTTCTTCACAACAACTGAGGATAAAAACTGCTGACACTCTTTTTTGAAATTCTCCCAGAAGTCAATTTCGCAAAGAATCTGAAGAATCAGAGTGGCGTCCAACCTACGGCTACAAAGACAATCCGAGTGGTTCACTTTGCTTAAAGTTACAAGTAGAAAAGCACTATTACAAATTTGGAACCAAATATTCAAAAATTGGTGTCTGTAAAACGGATGTATTTAGTAAAAGTATCAAGTAGTGATAACAACAATTACTGGCTTCAATTATCCTTCCTTTTAATAATTCCCCCATGTCATTGAGAAATTTAAAATATATTTCGCAATTACAGTACTGACCTACAGTAAAAACCACGTATCAGCCACGCCCGCGTATGGGCCACAGAGCGATTCTTCAATGAAGAACTGACAATGTAAATAAAGTTTATTCTAGTTATAGGGGCAAATAAAAATAAAAATTATAGAAGAAATTCAGTATATTCGAAAAGCACATTAATGATAAAGTATGAAAGAAAACTAATTACCAAGTATCAAAAAGAAATATTTAAAATTTTGTCAATCGAATCCTTCAAAGGGAAAATCATTACTAGAAGAATGAAAAAAATTTTAAATGTTTACATTATGTTGTTCACTGTTATCAATTTCGGAATCAATGTAAGCAGATTTCTCGACGACACCGACACCGCTATCACCCCTATCGTAGATTTCAGCAGCTTTAAATCCGTTTATAATAGCTCTTAAATTCAAATTCTATTCTTTACTATCCCTTTTATCTTCTGTTAAAGCACTAAGGTGTTAGTCCCCTTCCCCACCGCCTTTCCTTTAGCCATCAACCCTTTCATGATGCTTTTTTGCATTTCATTACTTTTGTCCCTCATAAAAGAAACATAAAAACCACCATGTGGCTTTTAAGAGTACTCCATTCATTTTCCTAGAATTTAGTTTTTTAAGTGGGATATAAAGGTTTTTTTTTTCTGATTCATATGTGGCAAGCAAAATTTCGGATTTTTGCACTTGATACTGACTGGTTTTGTTTTAATTTAACTGTTTAATATCACAATACTGTACTTATTGGACAACCCACTTTTATGATTTTCAAAGGAATTATTAATGTTAAGTAAGACAAAGCATTAATAAAATAGATTACCTTTCAGATATGGACTATGGTCTTTATGCTTAAATGATGAAACATCTCTCAGGGTTGAAGTAGTTAAACTAGTGTCATCACTATGTGAAAAGAAATTATTTTTCATCACATTAAGTGCTAAAAGGTCCTTTTCTCCACTATCAGATTCCAATGAAACACCAGATGCTGCTGAAGACCGAGATTTTAATAAACGCTTTGCGATGGCCTGTTCACAAACCCTTGGATGAAACAGAGGAATCATGCCTGCAAATAAATTAATAAAAACTTTCATAAAAATACTTCAAATATCATGTTTTTCATAACAGTAACAGATAATATGATAGCGTGGACAGCTATTAAAAAAAAGTCAACAAATGAAAATCCCCTCGATTTTACATTTACCTACGTAACAAACCCATCAGCCATTTACAGTTATGTCTCACCACTTTCCCTTTTGGCTTACATGGGGAGTGTTTTGGGGAGGGGAGGGGGAGCAAATAACAAAAGAATTTAAAAAATACTGTTGTATTTAAGCACAACAGGCTCGTGTATACTACTGTTAATACTGTATACTATTCAGGAATTATCAGAGAAATGGCAACTAAGAAAGATGATAAAAAATTTTGCAATTGCACTTTGGTAAAAACGGCTAAAAATGCGTTAAAATACTCCGAAAAAGTCGTTACTCCATGGGATGTTCCTATAAATCAGCTCAGCATTTTATTTTATGAGTAAATTTTGGTTTATAAATGAGGGATTCTTAATGTAGTGTTTGTGAATGTGCCAATTGCATATTTATATGAAGGAGCTGATTTTATTTCTTTATTTTTGTAAAAGTACAGATTTTGAAATATGATTTTTGTGAAGGTACCGAAACACAGTAATAAAATCAGCCTGTAATGGGCCTTAACAATGGTATGGAAAAGATAAGCATTCAATGCAAGCTTCGGAAAGACTTCAAGCTGTTTAGTGTTTGTTAACAGTTCTTCTTAAATCAGAGACATGAAGTCGAGCAATAAAGTAATTGCTTTGAAACCCGTCGGTGCCTATGACAGGATTGTCTCCCTTGATTTTTAGGACATTTAATCAATTTTCCCTTCCATCAACTGTCAATGATCGCGACAAACAAAGCTGCCACCACGGAAGAAAATAGTGGCATCAAAATACTAATACTTGTTTTTAGTTTTAACAGGATTCTGTACACAATTACATGCCTATTAGTGGTTTTTTTTTAAATATTTTCCCATATAATTTAATCTTAAGTTTATGCTTTATATTTTAATGCTGATATTTTTTAAAAATCAATAAGTATATAAAAGAAGAAAAAAGTTGTGAATATATATATAAATTTTTTGTTAATAGAGGTGGTTGCTGCATAGAAGTTTTACTGTAAAACAATTGGATAGTTGAAAGCAAAAGTCAAATAATTGCAGGAAGTAAAAATACAATGAAGTATTAATCATAGTATTTATAAATAAAATTTATAATCACTTACTGGGGTAAGAGTTTCCAGATTTTGAAGCGTTATTCTTTTTGTTGTCCACTTCAGCACAACTCAAATCTACTACACTATTTTCATACTCATTTGCAGGACTATCATCACATAAATCTATGATAAGAGGGTCATCAGAATCTACAAAAGTAAAAATAAATTTACTCTAGCAAAGGAATTAAAGAATAAATAAATGCAATGCTAAGCTGTGACCACAGCAATGTAGAGTTTAACTAGGTAAAAATATATATGTAGAGGAATGAGGGGCAAATTGATTCAGTTCAGAATCAAAAATTTCATTAAAATATTTTTTTTATTTCTGCTGGTCAATTTGTCCTCCAAAAATTTTTTTTTCCACTTTAAAACAATACGGGGCAAAGCAAAAAAAATATTTCTGCAATGAAATATTTTCTATTTGATTGTTAAAAATAATTTGATCAAATGAATAAGTAAAGGAAAGAACAAATGAATAAATAATGCAGCAATAAAAAAAGATAATATATGAGAAATCATGTGAGAATAAAATAATGAATGGATGAGAAAATAAGAGAAGGAATGAGTAAATAAGGCAGTTATTAAATGATGATAACTTCCAATATCCATGGTTGGATTATCCATGGGTCTTTCATACTTTAGTTTCCTATTCTTTTTTTAGAGTGATTTTGAAAGTATTATTGTTTTTTTTAGCGGTTCGTGATATTTTTTATATTCAATGTTATTATTTTTAGCTATAATTTTGTGAGAAATTTAGATCTACTTCTAAATTTCAAATGTCTGAGCAAAATTTGTAGATTCTAGCAGAATAATACAATTACTGAAATTTTAAATCGCGATAAACCTATAATTGGACTATTTTTGCTTAAACAACTGTGCCATCGTGTTTGAAATATTTATATTGAAATTTTTATACATAATTAATGAGAAAACTTGAGGAAGGTAAGTCAACCTAAGTTAAATCTAAGATTATAACAGCATGTAGGTCAGTAATTCCCAAAGTGGTCCACAGGGATCCCCAGGGTTCCCTGAGAGTTTGAAAGGGGTCCACATAAACGAAAAATTTGGGGGTCCATAAGATGCAAATATGAGTCTATGAACCAGGATCAGTAAGTTGCAAAAAATCTGAGTCACAGAATGCATAAAACGCTACAATTTGTAATAAATGCTAAAAAGAAAATTCGTAACACTGCATTAAAATTATAAATTATTTATGCAATTGTCTGGAGAAAATAATGAAAACATAAATCAATTACTTTTTTACATTGAAGTATGCTGTTTTTGAAAAGGATCATACTTGACAAGGTTTTTATTACTATTTTTGAAAAATCTTTTTGACAATGATTAAGAGCTTTTGATGGAAAAGATCCTGAATCAAAAAGAAAATGTACTAAGAAAGGGAAATCAGATATTGCTTATTTGAACAGGTTTATTTTCTAAATTTAATGAGGCTTGCGTTCAACAATTAAATGTTATTTACAAAGACTTTTTGACAATGACTGGAGATATATGTTGACTATCAATCCGCATGATAATTAACTGAATTGAATTGAATAATTAACTGTTATTTTACAAGAAGAGCTGATTGGAATTAGTACTGATGAACTTACAGTATAGTTTAGAGAACGGTACCAATATTTTTGCTTTCAGAAAGACATACCTATAACTTATCATACCTTATGAAATATTGCAAGACAGTTTTTGTAGGCATTTACATCTTCATACCTCGTTTAAAGATATCTAAGTTCAGTCACTTTCTCACAAAACAAGAAACAGATTGGCAATGACTGTTCGGGGGATTTAAAGTTATGTCTCACACACCTAAAGCCAAATATTAAAAATTTGCTGTCAAAGCACGAAATTCACACTTCTCACTAAAAAGGCTTTTTACTCTTACATCTTCAGGGGTCAATCTAGAGAGAAATTAGGTCCGTTAAAGGACCCTTCACAAAATTAATTCACTCAAAAAAGGACCCTTCACAAAATTCAGTCACTCAAAAAAGGACCCTTCACAAAATTCAGTCACTCAAAAATAGACCTTTCACAAAAATCCCACACTCAAAACTGACTTTTCACAGAAATGCGAGTTTACGGAATGATTGGGAATATTTTTTGCCGTAACTATTTTTCACAAAATTAGGAATTAGTTTTCACAAAATTCTGAACTATTTTTCACAAAATTCCAAAAACAGGACCTTGGTCAAATATCCTGGATTGACCCCTGATTTTTTATACGTAAGATTATTAGCTCATTAACATTTTGCGCCATTACTATTATGAAAGTATGACAAAAAAATGTTCAGGGGTCTGGCCAGAGGAAATTCGGGTCTGTGATCAAGTAAAACCGACTCTTCACAAAATGCTGATCAAACAAAACGTACATTTCACCCATTATCTATTCAAAAAGCAAATATTTTTTAAAAATAACTCATAGCATATTTCTGTGTAAAAGCCCATAATTTTTGGGCCTTTTCTGAAGTTAAAAAAGGAAATTGCTTATCCGCCACTTTTTCAGAAAAAAAAAAAAGTCGGCACGCTTCTTATAAAGAAATTGACAACTTTAAAAAGGTAGTTGTTTTGCTTTAATAGTTCTGCTTGTTTGTTTTATCATATGCAAATCAAAATGGCTTGCTGTGATGTTGCTGTTATAGATTTCTCTGGAAAAGCAGAGTAAGGATTTTTCTCCCAGCTCTTGACTTAAACAAAAAGAAATTAACAACAATTGCAATTATCTGCGAAATGAACTTAGAACTGCAAACAGATAGGTTGGAGAAAAAATAGGATTGCTTCTGATAGAGTGACCAGCTATTTAAAATTATCGCCGTCTGACGTTTTTGGTGCGACTTTTTGACCTTATTTTGGCAGGAAATTATTATTATTATTCTTATTATTCTTTGTTTTTATTTGATGCTTGCACGGGCGGTGTTTTGGTTATATTCAGGAATAATTTATGTACTTTTCGTCTGTTAATATTGGAAGTCCGGCGGTATTGTTTGTTTTGCTATGTCTCCCTACTTTCGTATTTTTTCCGCCTATTTTTTTTTGGCGAATATGTCGGTGATTATTAAAGACATTCATCATATAAACCTGATGAAATGGAATTCTAAAATTATTTGACTTTAATAAATTATTTTATTTACCGTTTTATACTTCTGACGTTTTCATTTTGAAAAATGCTTCTCTGCATCTAATATGAAAATCAAATTTTACTTATTTTTCAAGCTAATTACTCTTTATTAGGAGGCAAATAAATGAAAATTCGCTTTATTTTTTGTTCAGATAATTATTTTATAATTTTTAAAGCAAAATTAGCTGTTCTTTTATGAGTCTAAATGTGTTAAACACTGGATGGATCGTTTCATTTTATTTTTCAATCAATTGTGTCAACAGATATTAATAATATGTTTATCATACACTTTTAAAATGCCGTTTTAATTTTTTTTTTACCAAAATGAACTCGTTTATATGCCGTTTTTTTGCGTTTGATGCACTTTGAAAACTGCAATCTCTTTGCATCCGCTACAGGAATCGGATTTTTCGCATTTTTGATGTTTGATACGCTGTTTTAAGAGGAAAATACATGGATTCACTTTTACTTTTTATTAAATTCAAAAAAAAAAAAAAAAAATTTTTTTTTTGCTTTTTTTTTTTCAAAATTGTTTGATTTTTACAAAATTATTTGATTTTTCACAAAATTATTTAGTTTTTCA
Source organism: Uloborus plumipes (assembly GCA_038373865.1). Lineage (NCBI taxonomy): Eukaryota > Metazoa > Arthropoda > Arachnida > Araneae > Uloboridae > Uloborus > Uloborus plumipes. The sequence goes on along the minus strand of JAXGGA010005312.1, from coordinate 8,692 downwards.
CAAAAAACGGACCCTGTGAAAAATCCTGGACAGACCCCTGGTTACTTTTTTACTCTGCAGTAAAACTTTCAAACTGAATAGTTTAGAAAGTTTTCAAACATTTAAGAAGTTTATTTTTGTTTGAAAAATCAATAGTAAAAAAGACCCCATACTATTGGGTAAATTTCTGATCCATCTCGTTATATTTCCATACATCTTGCTTTCATCTGGTTATTTTAGAACATCTATTATAAAACGTAACCATCTAATTTTCGGTTTTGGAACGCTAGAGTTCAAACATTACAGTGCCGGTCTAGTTTTAGATTGACCCATGAAGGGGGTCCACGAGAAACTGGAAAACTAGCCAAAGGGTCCACGAAACAAAAAAGTTTGGGAAACCCCTTCTAGCCCTTTGAAGCAGAAATGGGACACCGGTGTCCCAGAGAACGAAACACTGATTTCCCATGAATATTTTACCTTTTACGAAGAAAGGAACATCGCTGTCCTATGCTGCATTACATAACCAGAAAATTCTTAACATGCTAAGGATAATATTTTCCCCTTATTTTGATTTAAATTAGTACAAAATAATTGACAAAGTATGATGAAAACGTTGATAAAAATTCTGCGTTAAAGGGCTAGCTAGTAATCTTAGCGTCAGAGAGAGAGAACATCGACCTCTAGTTTTGTTAGATTATTCCAAATGTATGAGCCCATAACAAGGGTGAAACTTGTCTTTTGAATGTCGTAGCTGGGTTGTCAGTTGTACTTGTAGTTCTGTCGTAGTCCTGGCTTAAAGGTGGTAACTTACAGTTTGTACTTAAAACTTTTACCTGCACTTCAAAGTTTAACCATTGCATGCACTCTTATTGGTGGGTCAAACTAATTTACAGAGTTTGGGCAAAACTGCAGTCTTAATATTTCAAGTGGGCTGGTGGTACACGCTTATACTCCTACCTTAGCCAGGAGCACTAACTCCAGGAGTGAAGCGGTGCTCAAGAACCCTCTTAAACATTTGTGGTGGTGATGGGCGCCCCTCCATCATTAGAAGTAAAAAGATGGAAAAAAAAAACTCTTAAATTTTTCTTCCTGACTTCTTAACTAGTAGAAGTTTTTCTTACAGCAAACCAATTGGAAGGATGTAAAATTTTGTTTTACGGACGAAATTATCTAAAATCAAGAGTGACAAAATTCAATTCAGTGTCAATTACAGGCGATGAGATTAATCTCACATACAGGGTATCTGCTCAACCTGGACTTTTCAATTCCATGACTTTCCCTGACTTTCCATGACTTTTGCGAACTATTTTCCATGACTTACTATTTTAACTATTTCATTTGACACTGACATCAAAATAGAGCATAAATATCAATATAGAGTGTAAGACAGTGTACCTTTGCTTTTAAAAAATATTCTTGTTCTCTGCAATGCGAATTAAAAAAATAATTTAACAAAATATATTTGAAAGATCACGTGCAACAATTTTTTGATTAAAAAAATGAGTACCTACAAGGATGTAGCAACATTTAAAAGCCAAAATAACTTAGTATCCCGCAAAACTGCAGTATGAAATATAAAAATGAATAAGCATCACATGCTATAAACAAAAAAAAAAAAAAAAGGAACACATACTTTGAAACTCTCATAACCAGAACCATTGTTGTTAAAGACTTTTGTTAACAAAATATTACATGTGTTTATTTAATACACTATTTATATACAGCTGTTAAAATAAAGAAATATGAATATGATAGGGGGTATGATAATTAGGCACTGTAACAAAAAAACGATTCTTACCATGAAACACAGCAACCGGAAAACCACATCCACTTTCATGAAAATACATTAACCTCTAAAAGACGGTGAGGGGGAATGACCCCCGAAATTATGAGCCCTAGTCACAAGTTTTATTTCAGTGTTTTTCAATACTTCATTAATATAACCCTCTATATTTTCCACTGTTCTCTGTTTATAGTAGATAACCCGGACTCTAATGTGCCTTTTATTAATTTTGACAAAGTTTTATTTCAATATTTAGATTTTATGCAAACCTTTGTCTGGAACTACGTAGTAATATAACAGTACAATAAAAAATAAAAACGTGTATCAGTATTGGAAAACTCCAGTAAACAAGACTTACTTAAATATAAATAGAAAAGCATAAATTAAAATGTTACAAGAAATCTTGCGCGCTAAAATTAATATTGACTGCTACATATCTTTGAAAAGAGTATTTTTAAAAATGATTTCGTTCTTTTGCAATTTAACATAAGAAAAATGTAAACAAATCAGTGACCTGAAGTTCCTGAAGTCAGCAATTCGTTTGATTCCAAGCTGAATAGATTTTAGAAAGTCCACTGTATTAAAGTATAAATACTTTAAATTTTGTTCAAATGCTTACATATTAAACTCGAATTTTTAATTCAATTACACACATAATCAAAAGTTACACAATCCATAAATCTGCATGAAATTACTATCACGTCAAACCGCATAATCCTCAACGTTCTTCGCGCGGTCAACAAAACAAACAGAATGCATCACGAGGTCACGTGCTCGTGCCATCCAATCCGATGCGACTTAAGTAAAATTCCTATCCCGGGATAGAAGCGCTCGTCTCGCACGAGTCAGATGACGGAGTCCGCGCACATGCGCAGTTACACAAAATTCGCCGCTCACGGTTTTAACGTTGAGAATTCATCTGATTGGTCAACACAATGCAACTTGTTGAAAATTGTAATTGACAAATCAGATTGCACCCAATAACGAAGTAGAATGACGGCGGAAGTGTTTTCGTTCTTCCGAGATCGCGGGAAAAATTTCAATCGGTCCGGAGCGCTAAAATCCATGATAAACAGTCAGTTTCCATGACTTTTGGACATTTTTCGCTGAAATCCATGACTTTCCATGACCAATTTCGAACATATTTGAAATCCATGACTTCCCTGACTTTCCATGACTTTCCATATGCGCAGACACCCTGCACATAGGTACATTTAAATTAGAAAACTGAAGTGACAAAACATGCTTGCGATTGCCAGAGTTTTCAAATCCGTCAGCAAAAATGATTGGAAAAAAAAAGAGACTGCAGTTTCGTTCTTATTAGAACTCATCAGTCTGGAATAGGAAGCAACTGAGCTGGAGGCAGAAAAAATCTTACAGAAGCTAAAAGCTCTGACTTAGGGAAGGTTACTTACTGCTTAATTTGAGTAATATTTTAAAATTTTAATAAACCAGGAAGAAAATGATTTCTTTTAACTAATACAGGGTGTCCACTCCAATCGTGGACCAATAGCTAATTTCTAAACCGTTAGAGATAAGCATATAGTTTATTTAGGAAAAAATCTCCAAATTACGAGAGGAATTTTGGGTCTATTCAATGTTTTTCAAAAAATCAAATTTTAAAAGAGTTACGAAATTTAAATTTTTATACAGCCCCCCAGTCCTATCAATCATATTTAATAAAACATTCTTGACACTGTAACCTTTAAAACTAAAAAAAAATCACTCTTCTACCACAAAAATTGACCAAGTTATGACGTTTTGAAAAATCAAGATTTTGCATTGTTTCATGACGTCATCGAGAGATTGCTTAAGGAACCGTGTGCGAAATCATTCAAAATCTTGATTTTTCAAAACGTCATAACTCGGCCAATTTTTGTGGTAGAAGAGTGATTTTTTTTTAGTTTTAAACGTTACAGTGTCAAGAATGTTTTACTAAATATGATTGATAGGACTGGGGAGCTGTATAAAAATTTAAATCTCGTAACTCCTTCAAAATTTTATTTTTTGAAAAACATTGAATAGACCCGAAATTCCTTTCCTAATTTGGAGATTTTTTCCTAAATAAACTATATGCTTATCTCTAACGGTTTAGAAATTAGCTATTGGTCCACGATTGGAGTGGGCACCCTGTATATTGAAGTGTTAACTAAATGTGTGAACAAATTTATTCATGGAACACTAACAAATGAAAACACAATTCAATTTAAGATAAAGATTAGAAACTTCAGTAATTTATTATCAGTAATATCAGTACTTCAGTTTCAAAACATCCGTAAAAAGTTGCGACAGTTTATTAGGTTTTGTTCCACATATTCAGTATTTACTTAAAGAATAAACATGACCTATTTTTTTAACGTATGATCCTCACTAATATTTTCTCCATATTAAAAAACAATTTGGATGATTATGTTAATTTCTTGTTTGCACTCAATCATTATTGCAAAGAAACGTACATACCTGTGAAGTTACATTTTACTGTTTTAAAAAATCCGAAGCATATTATAATGAAGATTAAATTTTGTGATTTGACTATTTCGGATACACATGCCCCCTTTTTAAACTTCATACTTAACACCAACACTTATTTGCAAAGCTCGGCGTCACTAGTCATAGCCCTGGCTTAAAGGCATTGGTTTACAGTTTACATGTTACGTGTCTGTTAGAAACAGAGGGTTGAGTGCAGTCTTGGAAACAAAGAGATGTTTTCCAAAAAAAGTTTTGTGAAATGGAAAATATTGGAAAAGGTCCGTTTTTATGTCAAAATATTTTGTGAAGGCTCCGTTTCGTCATGAATTTTATTGGAAATCCAATATTGCAACCACAAGTTTCCTCCCATTAGGTGAGGAATGTGTGAATTTGCCAGCTTTGGTGAAAAATTACATTTTTCTTGACTTTACTTTTCAGATTGCATATGAACTCAGATAAATAACAATATCGTGATTTGACATCCAAGTTAAGTAGAAATATTTTTGTAACACTCAACTAAAAAAATCAGATCCTTATTAGATGTATTATTTTATAGAGCTGAAATCAAAAAATTATGTGATTTGTTTAACAGAAAAACAAATCCATACCTGATTTAAAATATTCCTCATTTTTTCCTTTTGATAGAGTTTCCTCCAGTCGCTTACGTATTCCATCTACAGTACTTTTAACAGATAAACGTTCCTCTTCATTTGCAGAACCTGAATGACTTGAACCTAAGCAATTTACAAACAATTACAAAAGCTAATGATGACAGAGAGTCTCTCTTAGTATGAAAATAATGTTTTCAATTGCATTTTTTTCTTTTTCTTTTAACAAAAATTCTTCAAAAAGTACAGTATTAATACTGTCCGAAACTTAAGCGAATGCCATCGGTTCAAAGAAATATTATTCAATGAAGCAGGGTATTTGATTAAGCAGGAAAGTCTTCTTTACTTTTCCAAATTGACAATATATCTGCATTAAAAATGTAATAAAAACAAAACAATAGTTATATACTGGAAGTAATTAATGTTATTGGTAAAACATTTTTGAACTAAGCTAAGTGAAGCACAAAATACATAGTACAAAACTTAAATGTATAAAATATATATTATTAATGCTACATATGAAAATTATAAAAATGCAACTAAGAACAGGTAAAGTTATTTGTCGTTGCTTTGGCACTTTTTCTAATACATTATTTTTGTGAAAAAGTCCATAATAGTGGATTGTTTGCTTAAGGTCATAGGGAGCTTTTTGCTTATCTCCTTTCTACCCTCCTTGTCTGCAATGCTTATATTTATTAGTGTTATTTAATTTAATTATCAACTGTGCTTTTTATTTATTTATTGTAATGGCAACAAAAGGAACAAAATAAATTAGAATAGTGAAAATGTTTGATGGAATGTAAATGTTGTTTTTCTTGCCCGTTGTAAGCGAAAACTATTATTTGATATTTTTTAGTCAATAATTGATTTTACCTAATTTATTCAAAAATTTTCTCCGCAAAAATATTTCCAAAAGCTGACCAATAATATTTTTATTCCGATTATTCTTGGAAATTATTCGATTAAGGGAGGATCTTTTAAAATTGCGCCTATGGGGAAATATTCGGTTCCGGGAGGTTTTATTTGTTTATCCATTACCCGATTAAGGGGGGGGGGGTCAACAGTACTCACGTGTACAAACTGTTACGTGTTCACCAAACTTCTTAATGCGTTTTTATGTGTAATCTTTAAGTAAAATTTTTCTTTGGCAAACAGGTTAAAAGTTTGAAATGTTACATAAATAAGATTTTCAATAGAACACAAATACAGAATATCAGCAATATAATCAAAATAATTTTAACAAACCTTCATCATGTTTGTCTATAATAGCAGAAAAATGTTCGTTTTTCTTATCTATATTTGGTTCAAAGTTTTCAATAGTGGTTTCTGAAATAAACCAACAAAAAGACAATGTTCATAAATATGCAGAGTAACGATAATATGAAAACAAATAAAAATCATTTTGTTATTTGTATACTCTATTTAATTTGTAGATTTTTTTTTTTTTTTCGGTTTTTGACCACTGAATGAAGCTTCCTCTGCTGATGAGTCTGTTTCTGTTACATTTTGTTTGCATCTTTCTTATTTATGTTTGTACTATACTTAATGTGCCACGATAAGGGGCCACCACTAGTTACTTGGCTTAGTAGTTTAACTGCTTGTGTGCATTTATTGAAAAAAGTTTGGTTTGGTCTTTTTTTAATTTACAATCATGTTTTTACGTTTATTATATAAATAAATATACAACAGAACCCCGATTTTACGTTTTCCCTTGAAATAGTGGTAAAAAACTTACTTAGCCGGGAAACGCAAAATCAGGTAGATAAGGTAGATAGAGTAGATAATCGAAGCATGTTGTTAAAAAATTAACTTACCAAATGATTCAGAGGGAAAATATTTAATCTTTACTTGATTTTTGTTTTTACCATCACTTCATTAATAACATGATTTATACTAAAAAAATTTCAAATTTGCTTTACACTTTTAACCAATACTCAGTAACTGTCAATAACTAATTAATCCCACGAAAATGTTATTGAGATTAATCCTACAATTGTATGTTATTGAAATAATATCCTCATTGCAGAAAACATACATCTCAAAAACATTATTTGCACACTTTTTTTGCAACTGTATTGAAACAAATGAGTGGTAGTGAAACGCTGAAAAATTTGGATGCTGTCTCCAACTATTTTACTGTACATTTTTGAACACTTTTGAGTTTCAGATTTTAATTTATAATTTTTATTTTAAAAGGGAGCAATATATATTTTTTAAAGCATTTAGAAAACAGTTCAACTCGAACAGAAAATTCAAATTTAATTTTAATTCACAGTTGAGTACTATTTTTATCACAGAAAAAGAACATTAAAAAAATTATAACATATTATAAGCTTATATAAAAAATAAATATTATTTTCACAGCTGATATATTAGTTTTCTTAAGAAAAGACTAAACTGATTAACCTTTTCTACAAGTAATTTAAGAAAATGAATTTTAGATGATAGCACAGTTAGTATGCTGTAATTATTAGATATTAAAGCAAAAATAAATATTGCATTACTCAATTTAGAACAAAATTTAATGAAATATATTAGCCTGACACACATTACACGTTTTTAAAGGATCATGTAGAAATTAAAAGGATATCTTTTGCTCTGTTATTTTAAGCCTGAAGAATGTAAAAAATTAATAAATAAATAATGGATTGTTGAAACAGAGAAAAATGTATAGCATCAGCTCCAGGGAGAACAATTTTGGAGTGTTGCATCTGAAGTTTCTTGCATATGAGTAACGATTTTAATACATAGTGCTAAGAGCAATTGGAATTACATGTTTAATTTTGCAAAGAAATTAACTTTTTTCCCCCTTTGTATAGGGGATTGAATAAGCTCTCAGTTGTTACTCAAACCTGTAACTTCTTTGTTATTACAGAGAATACAATTAATATACATAAGATGAATAAGAAAAAATACCTTCAGAATCCAAAGGGCTTTTCTCAGACTTGTAATCAAAAGTAGATGATAGTGACTCCTTTTTATTTTTCATCTCTTCCTTCATTTGATTTATCTCCAAATCTAAGGAAAGCATTTGTACAGTTTTTGCTTTAAAATAATTTCTAGTAACAGGAGGGGTAATTCCTAATAATAAGATTCAAAACATTTTAGCAAACAAAAGAAACTGCAGTAGAAAATTTGCAGCCACAGTATAGTCTCCTAAATTCCGAGTCGTTCTGGTACCAGTAGTTCTAGAATTAAATATTTTCTGAATTTGAAGAAGTTAAAGCTAGAGAAAGTGGCCAAAATACGGGCTACTTGCTGAAAATGGCGGAAAGGGGCTGGGCACACTGCACAGTCAGAAAAAAGACACCCAATGGAAGAAAGGGCAAATTTTGAGTTTTTATGCTTTGCATCACTTGGTCAGCTTTGAGGAAAACGTTTATTATTTCGTCTTCACTGTATCATCAAAAGTGGGTATTAAACCTGACATTGAGAAAATTAGTGATGGGACAGATAGATCATGAATGCCACAATGACTTCGGGGAGAATTAAAAAAAGAGTATTAACCCCCTGGTCCTCAGTAGTTGTGAAGGAAGATCTGAGGAAGCCCCTCTCAGTAAGACAGAATAAAAACAACGGCAGAGAGGCTTTCAACAGGTACGAAACTAATTTATTGTGAAAAAAGATTGGAAAAAAAAGTCTGAGTCTTGTAGATAGATGAAAAGGGATTTTGATCTGCTTGTAAAAAGAAAACAACTGATTAAGCAGGCTTTCTGAAAAAGAAAAACTTAGAATCTGGAAATCTTTTAACATTATATAAGTATAGCCTTTTTCAGGGATTCACAGAAACTGACATCGGAAACAGGATAATGTACAACATGGACAATGTAAAATCAAAGTTCCACTGAGTTTA